>PVIC010026523.1:0-24453 GCA_004025085.1 Thryonomys swinderianus
GCAGCCAAGAAACATATGAAGAAATGCTCAACATCTCTGGTCATTCGAGAGATGCAAATGAAAACAACATTGAGATTCCACCTCACTCCACAAAGAATGGCTGCGATCACAAAGTCAACCAACGATAAATGCTGGCGTGGCTGTGGGGAGAAAGGAACCCTTCTCCACTGTTGGTGGGATTGCAGACTTGTGCAACAATTGTGGAGATCTGTGTGGAGATTTCTTGGAAAACTAGGACTACGGGTCCCATTTGACCCTGCTATACCCCTGCTGGGAATATACCCAAAAGAACTTAAAAACTCACATTGGAAAGACAGATGTACACCCTTGTTCATAGCAGCTCAGTTCGTGATAGCTCAATCTTGGAAACAAACCAAATGTCCATCAACTGGAGAGTGGATAAAGAAGATGTGGTTTTTTTTACAAAATGGAGTATTACTCTGCCATAAAGAATGACAAGATCGATCCATTTAGGTGCAAATGGAGACATCTGGAGGATATACTAATAAGTGAAATCAAAAGATCTCAGATAGACAATTCCCGGATCTTCTCTTTGGCATGTACACCTGTAGATGCAAATGAGTTCTAGAAAGTAGGACAGCTTTTATAGAGTGGAATATCTCTATAGGAAACTTGGTGTGGGAATGTGATGAGGGAAAGGAATAAATATGATACAGAAAGAAAATAAAAGAGCATGTATAAAGGGGGGAGGATGGGGGAGTGGGTAGGGATATGGGTAAAAATGAGAATTAACTTGTGGCATATACTGGTACAAATTTCCCAATGTTATATGTGATTTTGAGATGTATATAAATTGTACCAATAAAGAATTCAATTAAAAAATTTTCACTGATTGTATTATTTCTAAAATTAAGGGTGTATATTATCCAAAAATCAAGAGTAACATTTTCAATTATTATTTAATATTTGTTCATACTATCTGAATTAAAATAAATTTATATTTAAGATCAATTGATGTTTTAAAGGTAAATAGTTAAGGTCTAAATGGTAATTTTTTTCAAAGAGCATCCAATAGTATTTACAACAAAAATGTCAATTTACAGCATTAGTATCTAACCCTCCTTAGGGAATAAAACAGAAATTGTGTTCGGTGCCTTCAGGGTTTGGTTCAGGATCCCATTAGCACTTTAATTAATATTGTTGAACACTCCTGACATTCCCTTGAAAAGTCCTAATTGACTGGGCCATACACTCATCTATATCGTGTGCTTTTAAAAAACCATAACCTGTGGAGTCAATGCACCATATACAGCCAAGGAACTTTAAAGGAACAATTAACAGGTAACCAGAGATTTAAGAATTTAATCAAGAAGTAGACAAAGTTGATCTTCACCATGTCACCTTTGCAGTACTCTGTTGAAGTGTATAACTACATGATAAACACACTAAATCTTGGGTGTCTGGGAAACTCAAAACAAAAGTATAGTATTACTATAAATCCATGTAATAAATATTAAAAGGCTTTGATCATTTGTTTACCTTCAAAATATTACAAATTTTTAAGAGAAAATAAAGATTAAAATAATTTATTTGATACAAAATTTCCTCTTTTAATATTATAGGAATATATTAAATTTAAAAAGGAAATTTTTCACCTACTCTTTTCTGAAGTAGTGGTTAATTGAAAATACTACATATACACCCACTCACAAACACACAATTCTAATTCACAAGTAATAGAGCACGTGTCACATTCAAATACCCTTGCTATTGATAGGCAAAGAGGAGTGTTAAACACAAGATGCTTTATAATGAACTATGGAGAGAAATTAGAAACGTGGGTTCTAGTTCTAAAGTTGGCTGTCTAAAAAGTAACATTCTAAGATAGACATGTAAAATATGTCATTAGGATCCCCAGATTATTAAAGCATAAATTTGTAGGATTTCTTAGCCACATATACACTTACAAATACAAGCTACTCTTCATCCTGACATATGCCTGCATTTGCAAGTTGTCTAATAAACCACAATCAATGTTTTAATTATTCAAATTTAGCAGGAAATATACTTTTCATATACTATGAAAACAGAGTATAGATAACTATAAAGTTATTTCTTATTTCAAATAAACAATGTATCAGGAGTAAATTACACATCCAAATGACTTGATATGCGTCATATACAAGTGGTGTGAGAGTTAAAATCAAAAGAACATGTGTACAACTTAGCTAAGAGTTAATGTCAGGAATAAAATAGATTCTATTATTAAAGATATATCATTAGTTCTTATTCCTGGGACGCCATGGAAAAATAAAACTTTATTATGAAATATAAATGGTATAAAATCTCAAAAGGGAAATGAAAGTTACTACTGGCTCTTTTTTCTGAAACATTCAGAATTAATCCATCCCCCTAATTTTCATCTTCAGATATCCAACATGTTTTATGGGCAAAGTGTACAATTTCAAAAAAAAAAAAAAGCCTGTGTAATTAATTTCACTGGTAATTACCAATGCACCAAACAGCACTTACAAAAGAGCCAGCAAATGACAGTGATCTTCCATCAACAACACTAAATTGCACAAATGCTAGTCAACCAGTAATAACAAAAGAATATTATTTTCTCATTCTGGTTAGTGACATTTGGAATAAGGAAAAAATATTAATTTAATAGTGCAGCAAAAAAGAGAATTTAAAATAGATATAATAAAACTAATCTCCAGTGAGAGAGGGCTTTACTTTTCATGGAACTGAATCCTAGTCCACTATGAGTTCAGTTTTGCATTCAAAGAGGATTTGCCAAGTGTAAAAGGGGTTTTGTTTATTTGTTTGTTTTTGCATTACTGGAGAATAAGTTTGTGATCTGTTCCTGGGAGGCAAATACAGCGCCACTGAGCCAAATCCTAAACCCAACTATAAAGCTTTTAAATTTTTTGTAAATTTTTTTGGTAAACTATTGTGACATGTACACTAACTAAATGGCATATCCTTTATTATGCATAATAGGGGTCTCAACTTTTTAAAATTGCTAGTGAAAAAGTGAACAAATATGATCTGGTCTTTCTTCTGGGTTTAAATCCTTGATCTACGGTCCCTGCTTAAGGGATAGGAGCAAGTCATTTAATTTTGTAGGCTGTAGTTTCTTCCTTTGTAAAATGAAGACAAAAGTACGGAGCTCACTGAGTGATTATAAAGATCAATTCATTCTCTATTATTTGACCCTCCTGATACATTCATTTTCTTTCAAATTGTATGTCGGTGTCCTTGCAACAGATGAATCAGCCCCCCCACCAAGTCTTCACATATTGACCTCACATAGAATATTCCCACCAATAAACCCACGCAGAAATCCCGTGGTCTTTCAAACCTTCATTCTATTCCAATCAGGATTTTTGTTGTTCTTTTCAGTCAGGTCATCTACAGTATGATAAGTGGGTGTATTTGGACAAGTAAAAATAAAACCGTCCTGAGGGTGGTCCCAGAAAAGATGAATTGTGTCCTACGCCATCATCCCTTACACAAAGGACAATATAGTATAGGGAAAAATTAAACTATGTTACAGTTCCACTAAAGGACTGAACATATTCCATAGGGAACTCTGAAGTTGGCACAAACCTTCAGAATTGTCCCAAGATGAGGCAAATGTTCAAAGTTCAATTGATTATGCATCAATTTTGATACAGCACCAGGCAAGCTGCTTCAATACACTACACACAAGTCCTTTCAGCTGAGGGCAGTTCCTAGAAAGGAACTTAGGTGGAAGCCAGCAGCAAAAACCATCACTGTCAATAGGAAATAGCTGCTTCATTTCTTAATGGGGATAGTGATGGGGCATCCTAACGTCCACTACTAGAGTCTGGAGATATTAGCACATAAAAAGCAATAGATAAAAATCCTGCATAAGAAATATAACTATTTGTATTCTTCATTTTAAAATATTATCAATTGTTTAGATAAAATTCAGATCTAACTGGGCATCCTGAGTTTAATATCTGGCTACACTATAAATATATATTTTAGAGGATAAGTAGAAGACAGAACTATGAGTAATAAAGCATTTCTCCTTTCGTAGTCTTATACTTTAGACAGTAGTAAATCCATACTGACATGAGAGACCAGAAATAAAAATGGGTTAACCTCAATGATTTTTGCCTTATTCAGAATCCTGAATTGTTTAATAATAGGGATTCATATTCTTCACTGTATCTTACCACAGGAATCAGAAGTGGGCTTAGAAACAACACTTTGGAAATATTAAGGAGAGTGGATTGTGGGATAGACACAGAGAAAAGGAGTAATGGTAGCAGGAGTGAAAGGACAGTAGGGAATGTGCCACTACTGAAACAGATGCAAAGAATTTACTGATGCCTGATGAACAAAAACCCATGGTTCTACATAACACAAAGACATAAAAAGTGTACAAGATATATGTAAAATGAAGCAAATATATTTTGAAGGGGATAAATTATACATCTGGCATACTATTTATCAGGATATATAATACGCATGAATAAATTAACTGATTTATTACACCAAGCTGTTGTTATTGAGCAGGTGATCATTTTCTGCTAAATATATTGCACCTGAGATTTTGTAGATATTTTTAATCATCTGGCATTTCTACAGGGTGTACTCAAGATGTTAAATTACAGCAACAATTCTATTAGCTAAGAATACACACATAAATCCTGAAAAACAAAAAATTTCAAATTTAGCACCTTAATTAAGAGTTTATATTTATGAACATGTTTATCTACAATAGCAATTCCCTACTCTATTTCATTTAAAATATTTACTTTGCTTTACCTACATTACTAAAAAAATCCTTAAAAAGTAGAGATGTTATTTTCCTTTCATTACACAAAAGTAGCAAACTTTGAAGCTATGACCCTTAGTAGTACTACTATGTTTTTCACGTGAGTTTTCTTATTTACTCATATGACATTGTGCTGATAGTTGATTATCACTAAATCATAACATACTTCACCTTAACCATATACTATTTTCTAACTCTAATTGATCCAAACTACTAATAAGTGTAGTACACCTATATGTGCAGCACAGTAGATCCCTTTATCCTCTTATATAATCTTTATAGGGGACAGAAAAACATTAGACAGTGAATATAAATAAAATCTTCCCATTGTTTCAAAATTCTAAAATATGTCATTTTTAATTACTAATTTTAATTGTCAGTGACTTAGCCACAGTTATTAGCATCTGGAGTTAAAATATCCATTTCAGACACTAGTGAATGGAACAAAATCTGGTTTATCCAATTGTGTTTTTCCAGTTAAAAGTCTCCTTTTTTTACAGGCCCACCAAAGTAAGTGTTCATTTTAACAGGGCCTGTGCTGCAATACAGGAGGTCAGTACACAGGAGGAGGGACCTCTCCTAGACTAAACTCCAGAAGTAGCCAGGTGTGCTGTTTATATAACACCTGCAAGTCTGTGTCAGTTGGGGACTAGGGCTGAAACTGGGAAATCTTCCTCAAGGCCTGTTGTGAGGGTTGTATATGTAAATAAGGGGCCCAGATCTCTCCATGACTAGAATTGGCTGACACGAGTGGGTGAGAGGTATCACTCTGACAGTGGACATTAATTACACTGTCACTGCATCCCCTACCTGTACCCAGAAATAGGAAATGTATGTGATACATATAGTTATGATAATTAAAATTGCTTTAGTATATCTTATTTTATAGCTTATCCATCCCAAATGATCATTCAGTATTGTGCTATAATTACTTATTAGCTGTTACTTGTCTACTATGGATTATCTATGCACAGATTATCCATATCTATATAAGATTCTCTCTTATACAGAGAAAAACTAGACTAGCGATCTTAACTTTTCCAATGATACCCTACTGTGACAACATACATTGGGATTCTCCTCTTGTTATATTCACCTCTTACATCACCACCTCTTATGCTGATCCATCAGTTTTTTTTTAATCTTTCAATTGACAACAATTCCTCACAGGAAAATTATGTAAAGGTTGGCATAGCCACACAGTGCCTGGCATCAGTAAATGCTTGTCACATGAATGAAAGTTGTTCTCCAATGCCAGGGTACCTGCTGGCATTCCAGACTACCAGAACAATTATATTTAGCCTTCAAAATGTATCACCATTACTTTGATGTTAAACTGGGCAATTATCTATGATATAACTTCACATTTTTCTTTGAAATACTTTTGGAAAGAACACCAATAGTTGTATCAAGGAAAAAAATCTTACCTTCTAAATCTTCTTTCTCGAAGTGTGTTTTGAGAATAGAACGAGTTCCACCTCTATCCACAACTGCTTCTTCATCATTTCTCTGAAGAATAAGAGGAAAAAAATTAAATACAAATATAGGTATTCTTTTAATTTCAAAATAACTTTAACATAATCTAATATTTACATGTTTAATTCAATCATTTAAGTCTATTTGAAGGTGAATATTCTATTTGATTATCAACTGTTGGCTTACAAAGTATACTAAAATAAATTTGATCATATATTTAAAGAACAAATATCATTTGTTTTTCCATGACACTGACAGTAGTCAAACATTTCTATTGGCATCATTCATTAGTGAGATGAAAAACAGAAAACTAAGAGCTATCCTGTCAATTTAGTAATGGGGACCTTTATCCCTGATAAAGAATTCTTGTTAACAAGATCACAATTTGAACTATAAAAGGAAAATATGAAAATCATTAGTATTAACACCATTAAGGCTATGGCAGGGTGAAATAATTCCACTGCCATTAAAACCTGATCCAATTCCTTGAAAGCAATTAGTAGGGAATTATTAGATAAATGACAACTCTAATTATTTTGTTTTAGTATAATGCATTTTATTCAGACTAGACAGTAAGTTATGATCACGTACATTAAATCTTCATTCAGTTTCCATATGAATTTTTTAACAATTTAGAAGAACTGGGCAAATTCTGTCTTCTGAACATTGTAACACATGTTCAAAATACATTCATTAATTTATTATTCAATAAAACAATGAGTAAAGCATTTGTTATCATCATTTTGACAATGTATGAATACACAACATAGAAAACACTGAATGAGAAAAAACACAAACTATTTTTGACTTTTATCTGATTGTCAATATCCATGTAAAAGTTTACTTAAAAATGAATATATGAATACTTGGCTGGGCGTGGTGGCTCACGCCTGTAATCCCAGCACTCGGGAGGCAGACACAGGAGGATTGCTGAGTTCGAGGCTTGCCTGGGCTACATAGTGAGCTCAGAGCCAACCTGAACTAAAAAGCAAGACCCTGTCTCAAAAAAAAAAAAAAAAAAGAATAATGACCCCAACAGGAGAGTTGAAAGAATAAACTAAAATTGAATGAAGCTATTTCTAAGCCTAATTCTCATATATTATTATTATTATTATTTAAAAAGAGGTCAAATTCTTTTTCTTCTTTGAGGCTAAAGAGGATGCCAAAGAGGGACAGACCCCAATCAATTTTTCTATCCCTCAACTACTGTAGTAGATTAGATCCTGAGAACATATTATTCTTGTTTTCTTTCTGTGATTAAACACCATAATACATAATACTGAAAATAAGAATCATGAGAATCCAGAGAAGAAAGAAATCAATATTCATTTAAACCTATGACCAGAACAAAGACATTTAAAAAAAAAAGGCCAATGTTTAAATCTTGGGGAAATTCTTATCAAAAGGATACATAATATGGTAACTAGCATAAAGAGAAGAGATAGTGTCAAACTGCGTGTATTTTTTAAATGGTACACAATCGCTTTCCAGTATATTTTTACCTAGAAAATGGGATCATCATGGACTGATAGGCCCTGAGGCCTATCCATGTGGGCCCTAAGGCCGCATACCCATGCTATCCAGACACATGGAGATGTGTGCTCCACCAACCCTCTTGGAGGATCCCAAAGCCAATCACCATAGTTTGGTAAGGCTTAGAGAGACTAAGGTGTTAAACCTGACTTAGCCCTTAAGGCCTCCTCACCCATATCTTTACCCATGACCTTGAGAAATAAATTTATGAGAAGAACCCAGACATCCTTGAGGAATATTATTGTCTTTCTTCATAGATCAGGAGTTTCAGTGAGAATCCAGTGGATCAGACTGGCTGCAGCTACACTCTTGTGAAGCAGATGGAGTCATGCCATTGTCCTCCAACCAACTTGAGATCACATATCATGCCAGTGGCCTCTTGTTAATTCCTAGCCAGCTCTGCATTATGTTTCATTTTGGATGGGACAGCAGAGGTGCTAATCAACCGACTTACCTTATCATGAACAAGGCCAACACTCAGGGACAGAATGCTGCCTAGCTGCAACCATCCACCAACTCATGAGTTGAAAGTGATCTTTCTAAATGGAAAGGGATCATATGAAGGAAGGGAGTAGGTAAAGCAAGGAAAGGGGATGAAGGAAGAATTCAGGTGTGTTATATACATGTACCAACTCCTCACAAGAAATGTACTATGCATTGCAAAAAGAACTAATCAGATGTCTTTGAAAGGAATTCCAGTGAGAGAACTGCTGTCATCAAACTGTGATCCTGAACTGTAATAGAATGATTGAATGGGAGTATGAAGCAAAGGTCAAATGACAGCACTTAATCACCAAAGATATGATGGATGTGTTTGCCAAATGGATAACAGAGTCAAAATATTAATAAGAATAGTATGATTCAGAGAGCCCTTTGACAATGAATACATGATCAAGCTGATCCTAGAAGCAAAGTAGATGTAGGGCATATTAAATTCTTTTTGACCCTTATAAGCAACAAAAGTTCTAAGTTAAGTGAACTCTAACGTGAACCATCAAAACAGGCTCATGAACCCTCAGTCAATTCCCATACTTGAGGAAATAGATGCTTAAATGATCTGTCTCCCTACTTTCTTTTATCTATCTTTTATTTTACTCTTCTTTAGGAAGAAGGAAATAAGCAGATTTTTGTAGTGTTTCTGGACAACGGCTCTTAACTGACCCTAATCCCAGTAAACTCAAGCTGTCCTTTGGTCTATGACCCAGAGTAGGGCCTCACCAATAAACCAAGTAATTAATGGAGTGGTAGCTCAAGTCTGTCCCACTGCGGGTCCAGTGGGTATCTCAACACAACTTATTATTTCCTCAGTTTCAGGATTAATAATTGAAAAGATATAGGTTATTGTTAGAGACACTTTTCAAAATCAGAGTGGTAGTTTTCAAGTCAGTTGGACCTTAGTACATCTGAATATTAAAAGGAAGGTGCCAGTACCAAAGAACACTAAGATGCTAAAGCTACAAGTGAAGAAAATTTCCCCATGCCAGGTGTCAAAGAAGAAAATGGCACTGATCTAAGGACTAAGTTACTGACTTTAGAGATAGGTGTTCACTTTCCCCTATTTAGATACAAGATCAAGAAAGTTATTAGAGTCAGAATTACTGTGAAGAAGCAAAGAGAATAACAGGTGGTAAATTTGGCAAGGCCTTTTTTTAGAAAAACTGAAAAAAACTAATATTGATAGACTAGATGGAAGAACTGAGGTATTAAAAAGAATAACCATTTGAAATCTCATGTAAAAATGTAATATCAGACAGTGCTTGGTAAAGACATAGGTCTAGCCTCAATCTTTGGCAAGATGAAACCCACTGTTTCCAACACCATCCATTGAAAGTGTTTGCCTCATTGTCAAAGAAAAAGCAGTTTAGAGTGCTTGGAGTTGTTGCTGTATCTTCTAGTCTGTTAGTCTGATTCTTAGGTCTGTTTCTTTGTCTTTGGAAATTTTGATGCCTCCTGCTGTGTCCTTGTTGCCTAAAACTGTGTTTGGTACTCTAGTTCTTTTCTGATACCAGATGAATTTTTAGATTATTTTCTCTAGTTCTGTGTAATATATTGTTGGGGTTGCAAATGAGATTACATTAAATCCATACAGTAGTCAACACAGATGCCCATCAATTGGGGACTGGATAAAGAAGATGTGGGGTTTTTTTTTATAAAATGGAGTATTGCTCTGCCATAAAGAATGACAAGTTTCATTCATTTATGTGCAAATGGATACACATGGAAGACACACTAACAAGTGAAATAAATAGATCACAAATATGCAAATACCTTATCTTTTCTCTGGTATAAGAACCTGTAGATGTAAATGAGTTCTAGAATGTAGGATAGATTTTTTAAAATAGGAAATTCAAAGGGAATGTGGTGGGGGAATGTAATGAGGGAAAATAATAAATATGATTTAGAAAGAAAAAGAAATAGCATGTATATAAGAAGTGGGAGGTTGAGGGTATGTAGGGATGTGGGTAAAAATAGAATTAACTTCTGTCATATACTGGTACAAATTCCCCAATGTTGAGTGTGATTGTGAGCTGTATGTAAAACGTACCAATAATGAATTCAATTGGGAAAAAATCTATATAGTAGTATGGGGAGTATGGCCATTTTGATGATGGTAGTTCTTCCTACCCAGAAACAAGGGATATTTTTCCATTTTCTGATATCCTCTTTGGTCTCCATTTTTAGAGTGCAGTTGTTTTCAGATTAGAGATGTTAATTAGGTATTTCATTTTTGGGATTCTATTGTGAAAGGAACTATTTCTCCAATTTATCTCTCAGTGAATCTGTTGTTCATGTATAGGAAAGCTATTGATTTTTTTGAGTGTTGACCTTGTATCCAGAAAGTGTTGTGATTCTGGTGATTAAGCAGTCAAGCAGTCTTTTGCCTGAGTTTTTGGGATCTTCCTAGGATCTTCTATATAGAGTACTGTGTCATCAACAAATAATGACAGCTTAACTTCTTCCTTTCCTGCCTTTATTCCTTTTATGTCCCTTCCTTGTCTAATTGGTGTGGTTAATGTTTCCAAAACTATATTGAACAAGAGTGGTGAGAGTGGACATCCTTGTCTTGTTTCTGATTTTAACATGAATGGCTTCAGTTTTTGACCATTTAGTATGATAGTAGCTGCTGATTTCTCATGAATTTATCAGTTTAAGATAAAGTCCATTTATTCCAATTTTCTATAGGGTTTTAATCGTGAATGTGTGTTGGATTTTGTCACTAAATGGATATACCTTGAGACTATACTGATATGTGAAATAAATAGGATATCCATGTGTAAATATCATATCATTTCTCTAGTATGAGAAACTGAAGGTCAAAGTGAGATCCAGAATGTATGATAGATATTGTGAAACAGAAAAAATGTTCAAAGGGAAAGGGGAGGCTAGCAGTCTGCTCACCTTCAGATCCAGAACAGAAGCCCCTGGGACCTCCATTCCCCCTGGGTGAATCTGGGTGAGCACTGCAGAGGTCATCCAATGACTTCCATCACCTGCTAGCAGCCTGCCCACCATCAGATCCAGACCAGAATAACAAGAGACCTCTATTTCCCCTGGGCAAGTCTGAGAAAGCACTGCAGAGGTCGCACAGTGACTTCCATCACCTGCTAGCAGCCTGCCCACCATCAGATCCAGACTAGAAGCCAATGGGGCCTCTATTCCTATTTGGACCCCCCTGGGTGAGCTCCACAGCGGTTGTTGCAGTGACTTCCACTGCCATCTAGCAGCCTTCCCTGTTATTGCATCTAGATGAGAAGCCCAGAAGACCTCCTTTCCCCTGCTGGTGAATCTGGGTAAGTGCCTCCAGGCTGTACAGTGACTTCCACTGCCAGCTTGCAGCCTGCCTGTCCTAGATTCCAGACAAGAAGCCCACAGGACCACCATTCCTGTTTGGGCAAGTCTGGGTAAGCACCGCTTAGGATGTGCAGTGACTTATAATGCTGGCCAGCTCAATAGAAATGAGAAAACATTTAAGAACCAAGACACAAAGATCATCATCACAGGGGAATTCAGGGAAAAGGGAAATGCAGCAAAATGAAGCTCAAGCACCAGAAGTCTTTCAACTGGTAACAAAAGCAGATCTACTAAAATGGAAATCAGAATTGATCTTTGAGATGAAAACAGAGATGTTGTCCACAGTGAAAAACTTCATTAAAGAAGAGATCAGGAACACCATAGAGGCTGAGATAATAAAAGCAATGGAACAATTTAAATAGCTTCAAGCAGAGTTCTAGGTGATCAAAAGCAAGAACAGAAGTTTGAGAAGCAGGATAAATGAAACTGAGGACAGAATTTCAGACCAAGAGGACAGAATCATAGCCAATGAACAGGAAAGGAATAACTTCTGGAAAATGACAAGGGACCATGAGAAATCAATGCAACAGCTCCTAGACAACTCAGAGAATAACATAAGGCTGATTAAAAGCACTGAAGAAGCAGGAGATAGTACAAAAGACATTTTTAAAAAACTGTTCACAGATATAATGACAGAAGACTTCATAGGAAAAGGAAATGAATTGGACATATGGATAAAGGAGGCATATAGGACTCCAAAAGGCCATGATATTAAAAAATCTACACTTAGTCATATAATTATCAAGGTTCCAGATATCCAACAACACCAAAAAAAATAAATATATAAACGCAGATAGAGGAAAGAAAGAAAAAAAACACATACAAAGGGAAGTCCATCAGGATCACATCAGACTTTTTAACGGAAATGCTCAATGCAAAGACAGCCTGGAGTGAAGTGTTTCAAATCTGGGAGGAAAATAACCTCCAATTTAGATTGATGTATCCTGCAAAACTATCTTTCAAAGTCAATGGAGAAATAAGTTACTTCAATGACAAAGAACACCTGAAGAGCTTCTCAATTACAAAACCAACCAATGGGTCACAGAAGAAATTAAACAGTTTTTACATTTAAATGATACCCCCAGTACAACTTACAGGAATTTAGGGAATATAATGAAAGCCGTTCTACACGGAAATTCATAGCAGTGAATGCCTACACCAGGTAAAGAAAGCAAGCTCAAATAAATGACCTAATGCTGAACCTCAAGCTACTAGAAAAAGAGGAGCAAGACAAGCCCAAAGCATGTATGAGGAAGGAAATTGTAAGGATCAGAGCAGAAGTTAATTTAGTAGAGATGAAGAGAATGATACAAAAAAGTCAACAAATCTAAGAGTTGGTTATTCAAAAAGATAAACTTAACAGACCCCCTAGCCAACCTTATCAAACAAAAAGAAGGAAAAGGCTCAAATCTATGCTATTAAGAATGAAAAAGGGGAAATCACCACTGATCTGGTGGAAGGCAAGAGGATAATAAACACCTACTTTGAAAATTTTTAGTAAAAAGATGGAAAGTATAGAAGAAATTGATAGATTCCTAGACACATATGAACTTCCAAAGATGAATGAAGAGGATATAAAAACGTTAAACATCCCAATATCAATCTGTCAAGCTGAAAATGTAATAAAAAGAAATCTACTGAAAAAGAAAGGCCCTGGTACTGAAGGCTTTACCACTGAATTCTACAAAACTTTCAGAGAAGAGTTAATGTCATTAACTTCTCAAACTCTTTAATGAAATTGAAAGGGAAGCAATACTCTTAAATTCATTCCTAGAAACAACCTTATCTTGATTCCAAAATAGAAAAAAAAAAAGCCAACCAAAAAAAAAAAAAAGAGAGAACTACAGGCCAATCTCCCTAATGAATATTGATGCAAAAATCCTCAACAAGATTTGGCAAACATAATACAGAGAATTATCAAGAAGATCATATACCCTGGGCCGGAGATTTAGCTTAGTAGTTCCAGCACCTGCCTCGCAAGCACAAGGTCCTGAGTTTGTTCCAGTAACCACATACAATGCTGGGCATGGTGATTCACGCCCCCCAGCAATCAATACCACATGCCACAGTGCTGGGCATGGTGGCTTATGCCTGTAATCCCAGCACTCAGGAGGCAGAGGCGAGAGGATTGCTGAGTTTGAGGCTTGCCTGGGCTACATAGTGAGCTCAGAGCTAGCCTGAACTACAAAGTGAGACCCTGTCTCAAAAGAAAAAAAAAATCATATACCCTGAACAAATTGGATTCATCCCAGGGATGCAAGGATGGTTCAACATATGTAAATCAATAAATATAATTCACTATATTAACAGACTCAAGGATAAGAACCATATGGTCATCTCAATAGATGCAGAAAATGTTTCACAAAATACAACACATATTCATGATTAAAACCCTACAGAAAATCGGAATAGATGGACTTAATCTCAACCTAATAAAAGCAATGTATGAGAAACCAACAGCCAGCATCATTCTAAATGGTCAAAAACTGAAACCTTTCACACCAAGATGAGGAACAACCCAAGGATGTCCACTATCACCAGTCCTGTTCAATATAGTGCTAGAAACATTAGCCACAACAATTAGACAGGAGAAAGAAATAAAGGAATAAAGACAGGAAAGGAAGAAGTTAAACTGTCACTATTTGCAGATGACATGATGCTTTATCTAGAAGATCCTAAAAACTCAACCAAAGGACTACTAGACTTAATTGCCAAATTCAGTAGTGTAGCTGGATACAAGGTCAATGCTCAGATTAATAGTATTTTTATACACGAAGAACAAACTTGTCGAGAGAGAAATTGGGGAGTCAGTTCCTTTTACAATAGCACCCAAGAAAATGACATACCTAGGAATCAATCTAATAAAGGAGGTGAAAGAACTCCACTCCGAAAAGTACAGGACTCTGAAAAAGGAGATAGAAGAAGTTATCAAAAAATGGAAAGACAGGGCAGGGCATGGTGGCTCACGCCTGTAATCCCAGCACTCTGGAGGCAGAGGCAGGATGACTGCTGAGTTTGAGGCTTGCCTGGGCTACATAATGAGCTGAGGGCCAGCCTGAACTACAAAGCAAGACCCTGTTTCAAAAAAAAAAAAAAAGGAAAGACAGGGCTGGAGATTTAGCTCAGCTGTTCCAATGCCTGCCTTGCAAGCACAAGGTCCTGAGTTCGATCCCAGTAACCACATACAATGCTGGGTGTGGTGACTCATGCCCACCAGCAATCAATACCACATACCACAGTGTGGGGCATGGTGCCTCATGCCTGTAATCCCAGCACTTGGGAGGCAGAGACAGGAGGACTGCCAAGTTCAAGGCTTGCCTGGGCTACATAGTGAGCTCAGGGCTAGCCTGAACTACAAAGCAAGAACCTGAACCTGTCTCAAAAAAAAAAAAAAAAAGGAAAGACATCCCATGTTACTGGGTAGGAAGAACCAACATTGACAAAATGGCTATACTCCCACAACTGCTATGTAGATTCAATGCAATACTGATTGAAATCCCTACAGCATATTTCATAGATCTTGAGAAAATAATCCAAAATTTCTTCTGAAAAAACAAGATATCTGGAATAGCAAAAGCAATTCTAGGCAACAAGGACATGGTGGTGGTATTATGATCCCTAACTTAAAACTGTACTACAATGCCACTGTGATAAAAATGTTATGGTACTGGCAAAGAAATAGACCTATCAGTAGAACAGATTAGGAGATCCAGAAACAACTCCAGATACACTAAGCCACTTCATTTTTAACAAGGCAGCCAAACATTCTCAGTGAGGAAAGATAGCCTCTTTAACAAATGTTGCTGGAAAAACTGGGCTTCAACCTGCCAAAGACTGAAGCTAGACCCATCTCTTTCATCATGTACTAAACTAAAATCAAAGTGGATTCAAGACCTAAATATTAAAACAAAACCTCTAAAGCTGCTGCAAAACAGATGAGGTAGAACTCTTGAAGACATTGGCCTAAAGAAAGACTTTATGGGGCCGGAGGGTTAGCTCAGTGGTTCCGGTGCCTGCCTCGCAAGAGCAAGGTCCTGAGTTCGATCCCCGGTAACCACATACAATACTGGGCATGGAGACTCACACCCACCAACAATCAATACCACATATCACAGTGCCGTGCGTGGTGGCTCATGCCTGTCATCCCAGCAGTCAGGAGGCAGAGACAGGCAGATTGCCAGATTGCTGAGTTCGAAGCTTGCCTAGGCTACGTAGTGAGCTCAGAGCCAGCCTGAACTACAAAGCGAGACCCTGTCTCAAAAAAAAAAAAAAAAAGAAAGACTTTATGAGCAGAACCTTTAGAGCACAAGAACTAGCAGAAGAAATTAACAAATGAGATCTCACCTTATTAAAAAGCTTCTGCATATCAAAAGAAACCACCTGCAGAGTGAAAAGACAGCCAACACGATGGGGAAAAAATCTTTAGCAGCTATTCCTCAAAGGGCTACTATCTAGAATACACAAAGAGCTTAAAATATCAGCACCCCCAAATTAAAGATCCAATTCAAAAACAGGCATCTGAAAGGAACTGAGACTTTTCAGAGGAAGATGTAAAATCAACTCAGAAGTATATGAACCAATGCTCAGTGTCACTGGTCATTTGAGAGATGCAGATGAAAACAACACTGAGATTTCATCTTACTCCACAAAAAATAGTTGCTATATCAAAATTCTCCAGCAACAAATGCTGGTGAGGTTGTGGAGAAAAAGAAACCCTTCTCAACTTTTGGTGGGAATGTAGACTGGTACAACCATTATGGATATCAGTGTGGATATTCCTCAGAAAACTAGGCCTAGAGGTCCCATTTGACCATGCTATTCTCCCACTGGGGATATGCATGAAAGAATTACAAAATTCATATCCAAGACATATGTGTACCCATATTTATAATGGCTCAGTTAGTAAGACCTAAATCTTGGAAACAACCCAAATACCCAACATCTTTAGACTGGATAAAGAAGATATAGATTTTTTAATAAAATGGAGTATTACTCTGCTACAAAAAATGATAACTTTTGAGTCATTTATACTCAAATGCACATACCTTAAGGGACATACTCATAAGTGAAAAAAATAGGTCACAGATGTGTAAATATCATACCTTTTCTCTGGTATGAGAAACTGAAGATGTAAATGAGTTCTAGAATGCATGATAGAAACTGTGAAATAGCAAATATTCAAAGGGAAATGGGATTCAAGTGTAAGTAATGAGGAGAAAGAAAACAACTTGATAGTAATAAGAGGAAACTAAGCTTGTACAGATGAGGTCAGTGGGTATAGGGTTTATAAGAGAAGGGGAAAAAATGAGGATGAAGTAGTTCATACACTGGTATGCAATGTTGAGCACAATCATGATGTGTATATGTAATGTACCAATAAAGATTCAAATAAAAAAAGCGAAAGGGGAACTGGGTGGGGGTAGGGAAAAGAAAAATTTTTAGTAAAATAGAAAAAAGAAACATAGCTTATATCTGGGGGTGAGAAGTTAAAGCAAGGTTAGAGGCATGGTAAAAAAAATAAGAATCAAGATATATCATGTATAGATAAAATTTTCAGTGAGGAATGTGATGACAATGTATTCCTAAAATGTACTAATAAATAATTTTTTTAAAACAGCAGCACTTAAATTATGGTCCTCAAAAACATATCAGATATTACATGATAGCCCATTAAAATGTACAAGTTTTATGTTTCAGGTATCATATAAAAATTTTGAAAATTATAAAACAAAAGCACTTGAACTCCCCTTTGAGAATATTTTAGTTGATATTATCAGGACTTTTTCATGGATAATCAGAATATATAATTGCTTGCATGTACTCCAAGTTTAGATAGCCAAAACAAAAGATTCTAAAAGAAAAAATATCTTACATAATTTTCTACTTTATTTTGATAAAGTATTAAATATTGCTAAAACCCTGTAAGAACACACCATAGTACATTGCAATACTAACACAGGAATAACATGTTTCCAACTCACTTTTCTGATTAGTCTACTAATATCCCAGAATCTTTTTAGGATACTAGATACTGGGCTAGTAATGAAAGTAGAAGGTATATGGTTAATTGTCTTCCTACTTATGTTTAAGAGTAAAAAGAATATCTGTGTTAAAACACCAAAGAGATGTTATTGTCAGGTGTCTCAAGTGGAACATTTTTCTAACACATTCTATTTTACACCAAATAAAGTTTAAAAATATTCTCATGCCTGTGAACAAAACCTGAATTTAAATGGCTTTTAATTCTAGAAAATCATTGTAATAAAGAGTTGGCCTCCTTGTTTCACAAATGTATTTTCAAATTTATTTACACTTAAGAAGATCAGTTCGCATATGCTTCACACACAGGAAAATATATATTGAAAGGATATGTTTTCTACCCTGAAATCCTGTGCCCTTCTGAGACATGACAAAGTAAAGTGTTAGAAATTAGAGTGAAATAAATGCACAGTAAAAATTGTAAAAAATAAAGATAGGACATAGACACTATTACTTTGTTTTATGGTAGTCTTAAAATTCTATTGGTTTAAGCAATAAAAGCAGCAGAAAAACTAAAATGGGGTTTATATGATTTTCCTGAGCAAGACAAATACAAATTTTAGCTAAGGGTCTGTTATTGATATGTCTAGAAATCAATTCATCACCTATGCAAGACATATTCAAACATATGTCACCCTGATGTGTTTCTCAGCCCTTTGGAACTTTTTAGGAAGAATGCTAAAAACTGTCTTGCAATCATGCTCAAGGGTCAGAAAAAATACCAGTATTCCACTGAACTTTACAATAGCAATTTGTTGGAAATAATTATAAAGTGAGAAACCTTGTATGTAAGTTAAGATGTTTCCCCCTGTATAATAAAGCGTTTAATTTTTTTCAAGGACCTGAAAAAGCAACAGAGAGCTTACAGAAAATGCATTATTTGTATAAATCATATCTTCTATGCTCAAAAGATAATTTCACTGAATAGCTAATAAAAAATACTATGGCAAAGTGAAATTTTGTAAAAGTATTTGTACAATCTAAATTGTTTAATGAGTTGATTAATTTATATACAAGAAATAGAAATGAATTAGTGTGTGTGTGTGTGTGGGGGGGTGTTTGTGTGTGTGGTACTGGAGATCAAACGCAGGGCCTCATGGATGTAGGGCAAGTGTTTACTATTGAACTACAGCCCAGCTCCTGAATAACCAGAAATCAAAAATAAATAAAACACATTAGAAGCTAGAATATTGATGAAATTCAATGTAACTGTTCCATTTTGGGTCATCTTATACATTATCCCCTTTAAATGTTCATTGGATGTTTCATAGCAAACTCAATGGTACTATCCTTTGGACTGAAATTTTCTAAACTACATATTAATACTAATATATGTATACTGTAAGTCTTACACTTTGCTATGGTTTAAAATCAATATTATTCAAGACTTTTTAATAGACCATTTTTCCTCTTGTAACCAAGAGCACATTAAACATAGGTAGGAGGCAAGGAATACAGAGGAACTGGGTACTTAAAGATTAGGTTCTTTGTGGCTACACCCAAATAGGAAAATAAGATAAATCCACATTTCATCTTATACTGAGTTTCTCTCTTTAGACTATTTTGAACAAAGATCAGTATACACTGATTCTGACATGTATTTACCCATTTAAGAATAAATTTTAGTACTCTGTAGAGAAGAGTTTGCCATTCTGCCATGTGGTCAAATTCCACTCAATAAGTGTCATAGAGCCTTGCTTCACTTGTCACAGCACTTTTTTAAAAAACAATCACTTTTCCTGTTTTTCACTTGGTCATTAGGATGGTATGATGTGCTGCATATTCTTTTAATTCTTTTTTTTTTTTTTGAGACAGGGTCTCGCTTTGTAGTTCAGGCTGGCTCTGAACTCACTATGTAGCCTAGGCAAGCTTGGAACTCAGCAATCCTCCTGCCTCTGCCTCCTGAGTGCTGGGATTATAGGCGTGAGCCACCACACCCAGCACTGTGGTATGTAGTATTGATTGCTAGTGGGCGTGAGTCACCATGCCTAGCACTGTATGTGGTTACCAGGGATCAAACTCAGGACCTTGTGCTTGCGAGGCAGGCACCAGAACCACTGAGCTAACCCTCTGGCCCAATTTTCTTTTAATTCTTGCAGATTTACTTTCCAGACTTCTTCACCATGCTATGTGTATGATCTTTATAACTAGTTTCCTTTATTTTGAGCTACCAATTGAGATTAACCAGTGAAAGATTATTCCAGAGGATTGGAAGGTGGAAATACAAGGATATAGGCCTTTGAGGCTATAATTTAGCAATTGATGCATTTATCTAACACTGACCAAAGCACTTGTCACATTTTCTTATGCCTCTATATATCTTGCAAATATCCACTAATTGCTTCCACACCTTTCTCCTTTATAGGACAATCAGTAGTATATAACAGACCCCCTAGGATTTTGCTAACTATAACTCTTCCTTTTACACTTACATTTTTAAAATACTTCCTCTACTGAACTCAGGCTTTTTGATTGACCATGTTTCCTAATGGGTCTCTGATCCACATGCATCATGTTTATATTAGTGACTAGAATCCTGTGACTTGATATAGTGTACAAACTGACATGTAATTAAAATGTTAACCTATGTGTGTGTATATATTATATATATATGATTTTTATATATGACTTTTTACTTAGAAATATCTATTTTGAGCTGGAATTGTGGTGCATGCCTGTAATCCCAGCACTTGGGAGGCTGAAGAAGAAGGATTTCTGTGAATTCAAGGCCAGTCTGAGCTAAATGGTAAGTTAGAGGCCAACCTGAATTACATAACAAGACTCTGTCTCAAAAGTAAAAGAGAAAAAATAAATTTAAAGGACCGGAGGGTTAGCTCAGTGGTTCTGGTGCCTGTGTCACAAGCGCAAGGTCCCGAGTTCAACCCCCAGTAACCACATACAATGTTGGGCATGGTGACTCACGCCCACCAGCAATCAATACAACATACCACAGTGCCGGGTGTGGTGGCTCACACCTGTAATCCCAGCACTCGGGAGGCAGAGGCAGGAGGATTGCTGAGTTCGCGGCTTGCCTGGGCTACATAGTGAGCTTAGAGCCAGCCTGAACTATAAAGCAAGACCCTGTCTCAAAAAACTAAATTAATTAAATAAATAAATAAATTTAAAAATTGAAATTAAAAATAAAATTTAAAAATTGCCAGGCATGGTGGCTCACGCCTGTAATCCCAACACTTGGGAGGCAGAGACAGGTGGATTGCTGAGCTCGAGGCTTGCCTGGGCTCCATAGTGAGCTCAGGGCTAGCCTGAACTACAAAGTGAGGCCCTGTCTCAAAAAAAAAAAAAAAAAAAAGAATAAATAAATAAATAAAATTTTAAAATAAATATCTTTTTAGTGCCAGGAATGGTGGCTCCCGCCTGTAATCCCAGCACTTGGAGGCAGAGACAGGAGGATTGCCAAGTTCAAGGCTTGCCTGGGCTACATAGTGAGTTCAGGGCCAGCCTGAACTACAAAGCGAGACCCTGTCTCAAAAATAAATAAACAAACAAACAAACAAATAAATATCTTTTTTAAAAGAATACTTCCAAGTGCAGAATAGAAAAAAAATGAAGAGAATCTAGGTCATCAAAGAAATCTATCAGACTGATTTATTGAAAAGCACTTAATTTCTGTCAGAAACAAAAAGGATGGTAATAGAACAAAATTCTGGGTGTGTAAAAGGAAGTGAGCAAGAGTAACTATTAAAATATAGGTATTCTGCATTTTCAAAGAAGGGTCCCCAAAGCACAAGGTCTCCTCAACTTACATAACATTATCTTGGTTAACATTACTAAAACAATGTCTAATATTAATTTCAAAAGTAACAGAAATATATAGGACTGTGTATTTTATTAGTATAATCAAAGAGCTAGGTTTTCAAAGGGATTTATTCTTTCCAGAGTCCAAACTTGTAAATTCTTGTTAACCTTAAGATACTTCAATGAAAACTTCATTTGACCATGAGAAGATGTATTTTGCAGGCCTGTAACATCTCATATTTTCATCTTCAGTTTTAATAATGTTTTACTTCCGTCTCATTGAAAAACAAACCCCAACTGGATGTGGTGGCTCATGCCTGTAATCCCAGCAGCTGGGAGGCAGAGGCAGGAGGATTGCTGAGGTCAGGGCTTGCCTGGGCTACAAACTGAGCTCAAGGCTAGCCTGAACTACAAAGTGAGACCCTGTCTCAAAAAAAAAAAAAAATCCAAGGACCAGGGATTTAGCTCAATGCTTCTGGCACCTGCCTTGCAAGCACGAGTTCCCGAGTTCGATCCCCAGTAACCACATATAACATTGTCAGGCATGTGACATGTACCCACCAGCAATCAGTACCACAAACCACAATGCGAAATGTGGTGGCTCATGTCCGCAATCTCAGCACTCAGGAGGCAGAGGCAGAAGGATTGTTGTGAGTTCAAGGCCAGCCTGTGTTATACAGTGAGCTCAGGGCCATTGAACTATAAAGTGAGACCATGTCTCAAAAAAATAAACAAATAAAAAATGGAGTATTAATAAGAGAAATAAATAGGTCACAGATGTGTAAGTAGCATATATTTTCTCTGATATGAGAAATTAAAGATGTAAATGAGTTCTAGAATGTATGATGGATATTGTAAAATAAGAAATATTCAAAGGGAAAAGGAAAGTAAGGATAAGTAACAAGATGAAAGAAAAAATGTGATGATAAAAAAAGGAAACAAAGCTTATATATATACAAGGGAGCATACAGTGGGCAGAAGAATGGGAAAAAATCAGAATTAAATCACGTTATATACTGGTACAAATTCTCGATGTTGAATGTGATCATGATGTGCATATAAAATGTAGCAATAAAGAGTCAAATGTTTTAAAAACATCCAAGATTTTATCTTCTTGGATTCCTTAAATATCTTATTACTTTTACATTATGAAATTAAGAAAATTTATATTTAATTTTATTGAATTTTATATTTAAATTCAATTTCCATATTATATATCTACATTCATTATTTAATCAAGTAATTCTCTTTTTCTCTCTATGTAAAAACATAATCCAAATATAAGTCTCAGCAGCTTCATTTCTAATGGTACTAAGCCATTTTAAAATGGAACAATTTTTGTTTAAACAACAGCCCACTGATTGACATGTCATATGATTTCAAAAAATACTCGCTGAACTGGAATCAAAGGACAAATCAACCCTAACTTTTAATTTCACTGAACATATTATAGTGCTATCGAACAAATGAGCTCAATGCTTTTTGACAGCATATTACCCTTGTTCCTAGGTAGGGAGAACCAACATCATCAAAATGGCTATACTTCCACAGCTATTATACAGATTCAATGCAATTCCAATTGAAATTCCAACAGTATACTTCACAGAGCTAGAGAAAATAATACCAAAAGTCATCTGGAACCACAAGAAACCTAGAATAGCAAAGCAATTCTAAACAAACACGACATGGTAGGGGTTTTACAATCCCCAATTTAAAACTCTACTATAAAGCCACTGTGATAAAAACTGCATGGTACTGGCAAAGTAACAGACCCGAGACCAGTGGAATAGATTAGAAGATGCAGAAACAACTCTGGATACATTAAGCCACATTATCTTTGACAAAGGAGCCAAACAAGCTAGACCTATCTCTTTCACCATGCACAAAACTAAACTCACAATGGATATGAAACTTAAGCATTAAAACAGAAACAATAAGCCTGCTGGAAAACAGGTTAGGTAAAACTCTTGGAGACATTGGCTTAGGCAGAGACTTCATGAATAAAACCTCTATAGCACAAGAACTAGCAGAATGAATCAACAAATGGGATCTTATCCTACTGAAAAGCTTCTGCACAGCAAAAGAAGTCACTGGCACTGCTAAAAGACAACAAACAACACGGGAAAAAACATCTTTACTAGCTGTTTATCAGAAAAAGGGCTATTATCTACAATATATAAAGAACTTAAACAGATCAGCCTCCCCAAGTTTAAAGACCCAAGTCAAAAATGGGCATCTGAAATGAACAGACACTTCTCGGAGGCAGAAGTCAAAGCAGCTAAGAAACATATGAAGAAATGTTCAACATCACTGGTCATTTGAGAGATGCAAATGAAAACAACACTGAGATTTCATCTCACTCCACAAAGAATGGCTGCGATTACAAAATCAACCAACAATAAATGCTGGTGAGGCTGTGGGGAGAAAGGAACCCTTCTCCACTGTTGGTGGGATTGCAGACTTGTGCAACCATTGTGGAGATCTGTGCAGAGATTTCTCAGAAAACTAGGACTAGGGATCCTATTTAACCCGGCTATCCCCGTGCTAGGAATATACCCAAAAGAATTTTAAAATCCGCATTGGAAAGACAGATGTACACCCTTGTTCATAGCAGCTCAGTTTGTGATAGCTCAATCTTGAAAACAACCCAAATGCCCATCAACTGGAGACTGGATAAAGAAGATGTGTTTTTTTTTTATAGAATGGTGTATTATTCTGCCATAAAGAATGACAAGATTGAATCATTTACGTGCAAATGGATGCACCTGGAGGACACGCTAATTAGTGAAATTGATAGATCACAGATAGGCAAATATCAGATTTTCTCATTGATATGAACACCTGTAGATGCAAATGAGCTTTAGAAAGTATGACAGTCTGTGTAGAATGGGAAATTTCCAAAAGAAATTTGGTGTGGGGATGTAATGAGGGGAAGGAATAAATATGATTCAGAAAGAAAATAAAAGAGCATGTATATAGAAGGTGGGGAGGTGTGGATGGGTGGGGATATGGGTAAAAAT
>PVIC010026524.1:0-24479 GCA_004025085.1 Thryonomys swinderianus
CGCTTGCGAGGCAGGCGCCGGAACCACTGAGCTAACCCTCCGGCCCCAGTCATGGGATTTTTTACACAGTGGAGTACTACTCTGCCTCACAGATGGATGCTACTAGCAATAATTTTTTATCAATAACTTTTTACCAGACATTTCCAGATAAAGGCTTGCACCTTGAGACCACACTCAAGCGAAATAAATCGGCACACGTGTTTAAATCCTGCATCGTTTCTTTGGTGTGGAAAAAAAGACCAATATGCATCATAGATTTCAGAAATGGGAAGGAAATGTTCAAATGGGAAGAGGGAGGGGAGAAAGGAAGGGAGGGGCCAGGAAAAAAGTGAAAATAGAAGGAAAAAATGGAAACAAAGCTTTTTTACAGGAGGAGGGGAGGGGGCTTGAGGGGAAGTGGGGGGTGGGAAAGGGGCGGGATCTATCACGTACAGGTGCAAATTCCCTGCGGTGGGTATTATCATTCGTATTCCTGAAATGTACAAATAAACGTTTTGCTATTAAAAAAAAGAAAGAAAGGAAAACTTCCTGGTATTCAAAAAATCTGTGTAAAAGTTCACAGGCCTGTTCGCTGCTACTTGTCTACTGGGGGATCGGGCAGGCAAAAGTGTCTCAGCAAAGCGTGTCGGAGGAGGAAACGCTTTCCTTCCCAGGCGCAGGTAAACACAGCCTGCGCCTCCACCTCGGCCAGTCCGCCTTGTTTCTGAGCGAATTCGCGGCGTCGCCACTAGATGGCAGCAGGAGGCGGGTCGTGTCGCAGGCTCCGGGCTGGGTCTCCCAGGGCGCCTTGGGCTTCCGCTGCGTCTATTTCCCCGCGAACATTTCTTAGGTGTCTAAGTTCCCGGGACCCTGATGGACAGCAGATGAGCAGAATAAGGCCGCAGTAACCAACCGAAAAGAGACGGCCGGGAAGCGAACTCCCGGTTCCCTGGAAAGATGCTCCATCCATTCAGCAGCCGCTTTCCCGGGAGAGAAAAACCCAAACGCGCAGGTCGGATTCATGGCACTTTTGGCAGCGTTGGGGTATAGACCCACGTCGTCCAAGCTGAGTGGTGTCACCTACCTCTGACCCCTCGTCCCTGAATCAGTCTCTCTCTCTTACGCTTGCTACAGAGTCAGGCTGGCCTGGAACTCTCTGTGTAGCCCAGGCTGGCTTTGAATGCATGATGCTCCTCCAGCCTCAGCCTCCCGGGTGCCGGGTTAACAGGTGTGCACCACCGTGCACAGCTCTGTTCTTTTTTTTGAGACAGGGTCTCGCTCTGTAGTCCAGGCTGGCCCTGAGCTCACTATGTAGCCCAGGCAAGCCTTGAACTCAGCAATCCTCCTGTCTCTGCCTCCCGAGTGCTGGGATGACAGGCGTGAGCCACCACGCCCGGCACTGTGGTATGTGTATTGATGGCTGGTGGGTGTGAGTCACCAGGCCCAGCATTGTATGTGGTTACCGGGATTGAACTCAGAACCTTGCGCTTGCGAGGCAGGCGCCGGAACCACTGAGCT
This sequence comes from Thryonomys swinderianus, assembly GCA_004025085.1. Lineage (NCBI taxonomy): Eukaryota > Metazoa > Chordata > Mammalia > Rodentia > Thryonomyidae > Thryonomys > Thryonomys swinderianus. Next base: position 1,498 of record PVIC010026524.1, read on the forward strand.
AAATCTCCGGCCCCAGCTCTGTTCTTTTTTTAAAAAATAAAATAAAAAATAAAACTGCTCTGTGGCAGGTGTACACAGTATTAATCCAGTGAAAGCCAACTTGGACATTCTGAGGAGGTTAAAATCCTGATTCAGGTCCCAGACACCTTACACACAGCTTTGTTCAACCACGGTGCGCTTCCGCCAGGGATGTCAACTCTTGGCCATGAACACTGGTGGATCGTACAGATGAACACAGCTCGGCTCTCCAGACCTGCCCTGCTGCTGTGCCCACTCAGCCAATGGTACGAGTCATCAAGACCAAGACACGGACTGTTCCTCCTGCGCCAGGCACCTAGCAAAGGTTCAGCTTGCGATTGAGATGAATAAACATTAACTGTTCTAGTGACTGCTAACTACATTGTAAGACTCTGTCTCAATAAGTAAACAAAGAGTACCAAAAACTGAGCTTGGGGTACCCCGACATCAAGATGTTGGAGGAATGTGGGGGAAACTGGAGTCTAAAACGGAAATAGCAGGGCCAGAGATTTAGCTCAGTGGTTCCGGTGCCTGCCTCCCAAGTGCAAGGCCCCTGGTTCGATCCCCAGTAACCACATACAACAATACCAGGCGTGGTGACTAATGCCCACCAGCAATTAGTACCACACACCACAGTGCAGGCTTGGTGGCTCATGCCTGTCATCCCAGCACTCAGGAGGCAGAGGCAGGAGGATTGCTGTGTTCCAGGCTTGCTTGGGCTACATAGTGAGCTCAGGGCCAGCCTGAACTACAGAGAGAGACCTTGTCTCAAAAAGAAATAGCAGAAACCAAGACAGTGTGATGTCCCGAAAGCCACATGAATAAAGCATTTCCAAGAGGAAAACTCAAGTCCTCCAGGTGGTCAAGCAGCACTTACCAGCATTACAAGTGTTTGATCCCCAGCACTTAAAAATAATAAGTTCAGTATTCGATACAGTAACATGAAGGTCACTGGTGATCTTGGGAAAGCAGTTGGGAATCAGCCTCCAAGGCCTGGTGAAAGTGAGTTTTGGAAAGAAAGAAGGCAGGGTGCGAACTCCACACCTGTAACCTCTAGGGAGGCTGAGGCAGGAGAGTGACCTAAGTATGGCGCATAGAAAGCTGTGCAGGAGCTCAGCGGCTGCAGTTCACAGTAGCATCTGGGTTCAGAGGCCGTGGGGGGGGGAGGGGAGGCACCCTCTGTCACTGTCCCTTTGTGTGTGTCTGTGTGTCTTGGTCTTGCCATGTTTGCCAGGCAGAATTTGAGCTTGCGATCCTCTTGCCTCAGCCTTCTGAGTGGCCGGATTACAGACCCATGCCGCCACCCCCAGCTAGAGGTTCTTTTGTGGTTGTTTCCGTGAAGAGCCCGAGAGAGAGGGAGGGAGGAGCTGGTGGTGACTGGAGACGCAGCCGGGAAAATAACGCGCCGCATGGGCGCCAGCCTCGGAGGTCCTGTGGTGCCGTCAGGGAGGACAGACTCCAGCCCGCCGCGTCCGTCAGAGGCCGGGAAGAGTCAGCCGAGAGGTGCGCAGTGGGATTTAAGCAGGAGGAGAAGGACACGTCGAGAAGGACGGTGCGGAGGTGGAAGGCGGCAGGAAACGCCCTGCAGAGTTGGGGTCCTAAGTGCGTGAGGCGGGAAGACTGGGAAGGAGGACAGAGACCCGGGAAGCGGCATTTTCCTCCAGGCTGAACCTACACTGTAGCCTTTGGTACCTTCTAAAGACGCTCCCCAGGGGGGAAAGGCGGCCATCTCCCGAGGGTGCGCAGCTGGCAGGGGACAGCCTGGAGTTCCCGCAGCACGATGGATTTCCAAGCACACGCCTGTCCTCCAGAACTCTAGTGAACTGAGGCAGGAGGAGCCAGCCCTCCTTGGGCAACTCAGCAAACGAGTGAGACGCTGTCTCGAAACTTAAAAAAGGGCCTTGGAGGGCCGGAGATTTAGCTCAGTGGTTCCAGCGCCTGCCTCGCAAGCGCAAGGTCCAGAGTTCGATCCCTAGTAACCACATACAATGCTGACTCACGCCCACCAGCCATCAGTACCACATGCCACAGTGCCGGGCGTGGTAGCTCACGCCTGTCATCCCAGCACTCGGGAGGCAGAGGCAGGAGGATTGCTGAGTTCCAGGCTTGCCTGGGCTATATAGTGAGCTGAGGGCCAGCCTGAACTACAAAGCGAGACCCTGTCTAAAAAAAAAAAAAAAAGGGCCTGGAATGTAGCTCAGTGAAAAGGCCCTGGGCTCAAATCGCAGTACCACAAAAACTAACTTTAAAAAGTAAAAACTAGAAGTCCACTCATTGCCCTCAGACAGCCGAACATGACTGCAGGGCGGCCTTGAGAGGGTAAAGTCCTTCCCCGTCCGCAAAGGGGTTAGCACATGGGTCAAAGGCCGGATCAGGGAGGAGAGAGGGAGAGGCGAAGCCTTCCGGTGGACGAGGGGAGAGGTGACCGCGAGCGCAGACCCAGCAGCAGCCAACGACCAGTAACTCTCGCGCAAGAAGCCAACGGATCGACTTCACCAGCAGCGGGCCCGCGCCGGCTTTTAAGGTATTCGGTTCGCCCCGCCCCGGAAGTGACAAGTACAAGCCCGCCTGTTTCCCGTCGGGCTTCGCGGCGGCGGCGGGAAGATGGCGGCGGCGGGAGCCCTGGAACGGAGCTACTTAGAGCTCAGCGGTGCCGAACGCGAAAGGCTGAGGCGATTTCGGGAGTTCACAGTCTGCGGCCTCGGTAAGGACGTGGTCTGCGGCAGGACGCGAACCAGGTCTTCCCTGTGGCTCCCTCCCGCGGATGCCAGGGTCTGACCAGCCGGCTCGTTCTCCTGAGTCCACATGTCGAGAGAGCCTCGGATGTCTGGACTTCTCCCCTCTTCCCTGGCAACTTGATTTCTCCTTCCTTTACCCCCTTGCTTTGGGGTTGTCAGGACGTCGCACTTGCTTCCCCAGCGCCCTCGGTCCCTGTCATCCCGCCGCAGCCCCGGTGCAAACTGACCACGTTCATTTTGCAGGGACGGTGGGTGTCGCGCCCGGAGCAGTGAGATACAGCGAGAGCGCGGGAGGCTTCTACTATGTGGAGAGCGGCAAGCTATTCGCCGTCACGAGAAACAGGTTCATTCACTGGTAAGTGCCGTGCTGGCCACACCCCCTGCTTTGTGGGGCTGTGCCCAGAGCGTCCTTAACAGAAGCGGTAATGGACCCCCCTAGGAAATGGAAAACGGAGTTCAGTTCATGTCAGAATCAGGGAAAAAGGCACGATTCTTTCCCAGAAAGGGGTCTCTCATCCCCATACAGTCGTCAAAACAGAGGATGTGGCTTAAAGAATATGCTCTGAAGACCTGTTATAAACAGAAACCCGTTATGTTTTTTTGCCTTTATGGCTTCATTCTGCAGATGTGTTTAAGATTCAGTATGTCAGACATTGCTCTGGGATGAAGAGGTGCATTAAAAGCCCACTATTTTCTAAGTCCAAAATGTTGTCCTTGTGTAAAAATAGATGTAGACTCAACATTCATATGGCAGTTTCACACACACAAAAAAGGCATTAGTGATCAAAATGTAGGTATATAAGCACATGTTCTCCTTGCCCCAGAGGAAGAGTGTAGGGGCTTTGAGGGACCAGTGGGAGATGAGATATTACTGGTGGGACCTGGAAGGGTGTCAAAAGGGACAGGTAAGTCGAGCCCCTTGTACATTCCCATAGTAGCCCATGCTGTGTGTCCCAGATTGATGGTGAAAGATTTGCTAGGCTTAGGGATGAGAAGAGAGCAGTCTAATGAGCAAGATCAGCATATGTAAGAGCCATGAGGTTGTGAAGAACTCGATAGGTTTAAGGAACCTCCAAAGGTCCTGTGGCTTAAATGCAGCCAGTAAAAGTAATGAGATACTGAGCCCAGGTAGGCAGGATGTAAACTTTGGGGAACTTCCAGGCCATTTTTCATTCTTTTTTCTTTTCTTTCTTTTTTTTGGGGGGGTACCTGGGATTGAACTCTGGCCCTTGTGCTTCCAAAGTAGGCGTGGTACCAGGCCATTTTTAAGAATTTTTTGTTTGTTTTGCTTTTTTTGAGACAGGGTCTCGCTCACTATGTAGTCCAGGCAAGCCTCGAACTCAGCAATCCTCCTGTCTCTGCCTCCCGGTGCTGGGATCGCAGGCGTGAGCCACCACACCCAGCATTGTGGTGTGTGCTAACAGGGATCCAACTCAGGACCCTCATTTGCTAGGCATATGCTGGAACCACTGAGCTAAATCCCTGGCCCAGATTATGGATTTGTGACCTGAACACCAGAAGTGATACGGATGTCTCTTCTTGAGTTGGAAACAAGTGTAGGTAACATGAAGCAAGTTTTGTTTGGGTTTTTGGTGGCATTCCCCCCGCCCTACACTGGAGGGTGTCGAGCAGCATCCCTGGCTTTTGTTCTCCACACATTAGTGACATGTTCCCACCCCCACCCCACACCCCAGGTACACAACCAGTGTCCTCTGTAGCCTCGGCCAGGCATCCCTAGGGACAGGCAGCCTCCTCATCCCCCACTCACATCTGTAGAAAAGGTCCAAGGACAGATCCCTAGGCACTCTCCCTGTAGGCAGTGCAGAAAGCAGCAGAAATATCCAGGAGGAGCAGCTGCTGGGCTGAGAGTTAAGCGCGGTGGCCCAGAAGCTATGCAAAGAACTGCAGGAAGTATGAGAACTGTCGAGTAAGATGAGAGGTGGAGGGCCAGAGATTTAGCTCAGTGGTTCCGGCGCCTGCCTCGCAAGCACAAGGTCCTGAGTTCGATCCTCGGAAACCACATCCAACGCTGGGCGTGGAGACTCACACCCACCAACAATCAATACCACATACTGCAGTGCTGGGCATGGTGGCTCACGCCTGTCATTTTAGCACTCGGAGGCAGAGACAGGAGGATTGCTGAGTTCAAGGCTTGCCTGGGCTACATAGTGAACTCAGGGCCAGCCTGAACTACAAAGCGAGACCCTGTCTCAAAAAAAAAAAAAAAAAAAAGATGAGAGGCAGAAATAGGCGTCAGTGTCCCAGTGTGTCAGTCACAGGGCCACAGCTGGGGTAGATGTGCCTGGAATAGCTTGGGGAGCAGTGCTGTAGGGATAGCAGGGGCTGGAGGGGATGCAGTGGGTATTTCTGGGCGGGGGGAGACCCCGCAGATGCTATTGGAATGCGCATGATCATAAGAAGAAATGCAGGAGGCACACGGCTGGTGAGGCCATGAAGAACTGCTGCAGCGGGTAGGTGTGGTGTCAGGCCTGTGACCTCTGCGCTGTCTGGGAGAGAGGAGCGCTGTATTGTACACATGCCCTGAGCAGCTCAGCGAGGCCTGTCTCAAAACCTGGATGGAGGATGTGGCATAGTGAGAAGATGCTGGGTCAAGTCCACAGTACTACAGGGGAAAAAACGTGTTTTTAAAGGGATGGAGCTGTAGCTCAGGAGTAGAGTACCTCGGGTTTAGTCCCAGTAACACGAGTACACACGTGCACGCAAAGGCTGGAAAGTGTGCAGCTGCCTCACCGAACAGCATCATAATGACATGTGAGTTTTCTTAGGCTGTGTTTTATAAATCTGTTTAAAATGATGATTTGGATCTAAAAGTGGTACATTTGTTTATCCAAAATTGTCAGTTTACCTACCTGATTTGCCTATATTTCATTAAATAATAATCATTAAAAAAAAAAGCACTCTTGAAGCCAATGTTTTTTGCTTCCTCTCTCACAGGAAGACCTCTGGGGACACCGTGGAGCTGGTGGAGGAGTCGCTGGACATAAATCTGCTGAATAATGCAGTTCGCCTCAAGTTCCAGAACTGCAGCGTCTTCCCCGGGGGGGTTTATGTCGCCGAGACCCAGGCTTGCGTGGTCATCTTGGTGCTGACTAATCAGTCCGTGCACAGGCTGCTCCTGCCACACCCTTCCCGGATGTACAGAAGTGTACGTGGTTGTCCAGGGTGGACCCAGCCTTTCTGAGCTCGCTGGAGCTGCACACGTGCTGCCAGACAGTCCTCTGGGACTGACGGAAACTGAGACTCCTTATTACTTCTCAGCGAGTGCCCGGGAGTAGCTACTCTTAAATGACCAGACCTACATTTTCACGTTGATGAGATGCTTTGCTTTAAAAGAGTAGTTTTCTTCTTAGCCCCAACTATTCTTTGTAAGCGTTTTTTAGCATTTGAGAGGAACTAACCAAAGTTCAGGATCTTTTGGTTTCAACAGCTTTCTCTGTTTCCCAATGCCCAGGAGTTAGTGACAGAAAGCCAGATGCAGTCAGTCTTCACGGACATTGGCAAAGTGGACTTCAGGGACCCCTGCAGCTACCAGCTCATCCCCTCAGTGCCTGGCCTGTCCCCTCACGCTGCTGCCTCGGCGGCCTGGCTCAGCAGCGACGGGGAAGCTCTGTTTGCTCTCCCATCCGCGGCTGGCGGCGTGTTCATCCTTAAACTGCCTCCTTACGACAGACCCGGTGAGTGGGTTTCCGTGACTTGAGAAAGCCAGCCTCAGGAGTCAGCCCACAGGAGCCCGGCTGGCTCCTGGGCCGTGGGCTTGGAGAGCTGTGACATGTCCTGCTGTGTGGCAAACAAGTCACTCCTACGCAGTGGCCTCTTCCGAATCTGCTGTTGGAGATGGCTCCACTGTGTCCACCCTCAGACGGGTGTTGTAGTGAAGATGAGCTTGTGAGGCCCACATCTGGCTCCTGGTGTACGTGTTCCATCCCCACCCTCCGGCCTGGCTGTGCGACAGTCCTCCATGTCCCCAGTGCACCCTGGCCTCAGCTGTGCACAGGCTGCCATTGGAACACAAGCTGGGTTGTGTGTGTCACTTCCCTACTTGGTGCCGTCCTGTGGGGCTGTCCTTCCCCTTGCTGAGGACACCCAAGTCCCCTGTCAGCCCATGGTGGCCGCGTTGCCTGTGCCTCTCTCCCACTCTGCTCCCCACCTATCCCACAGCTCCTTGCACATGCTGGGTGTCCTCCTGCCTCAGCCAGTTGGGGGGACATGTAGCCCTTAACGTGGTTCAACTGCCCATACTCAGATCTGTGCTCACTGCCGCCTGGCAGGCCTGCCTGACCTCCCACCGTTCAGTCCCTGCCCCCCACGATGGCCTCCTCTCCATTAGCTCCACCTCCTCCCTGTGGGATCTTGGTTCCATGAGGACAGGGGTCCCTGCTGTCCTTTGCTGTGTCCTAGCACCCAGCCCTCGGCCAGGGAGGTCTGGGGTTGATCAGGAGAGAAGCGTGGGCTCCTGGGAGTGTGAAATGCCACTGCCACCAATGGGCAGGGATCCAGAGCCGCTGCCGACCATGGCTGCCCAGGGGCAGCCTTCCTTGCCTCGGTTGCCCAAGTGCTGAGACATGGCCGGATCTCGTTGCAGGGACAGCGTCGGTCGTGGAGCTGAAGCAGACCTCGGTGATGCAGCGACTGCTCACAGGCTGGATGCCAACAGCCATCAGGTGAGCGGTGCCTGGCAGCCGGGGCACCACCCAAAGTCCTGTCCACACAGGGAGCACTGGTGGCGCTGCCAGCCATGCCCCAGCATGCAGCATGGGAAGGACAGGGCTGCGCGTGGCGACATGTTCTCCCAGGACAGCAGAGATGTAGTCGTCTGATGCCAGCACGCACATTTGCAAACTCCTCCTTCTAAGAGTGCATTTATAATTTTATATATGATTTTGTCTTTTTCTTTTCTTCTTTTGGTACTAGAGATTGAACCCAGGGCCTCACATACACAAGGCAGTCCTCTTCCACTGGGCCACATCCCCAGCTCTTTTTATTTTGAGATAGGATCTCACTAAGTTGTCCAGGTGGCCTCAAACTTGAGGTCCTGCCTCAGCCTCCTGAGTAGCTGGGATGACAGGTGTGATCCTGGCTTTATTGTGTTTCTTGGGTGGAAAGTTCCGGTGATCAGATTGCAGTGGTCAGCCTCTCCACCTTGGCCTTCTGTTAGGGGCGAGCAGGGGCCTTCAGACCGCGTCCTCAGCCTCGCTGTCCACTGTGTCGAGCACGACGCCTTCCTGTTTGCCCTGTGTCAGGACCACAAACTGCGGATGTGGTCCTGCAAGGTGAGTGCTTCTCTGCTTGGGAGAGTGGGGCAGACCTGGTAGTCACAGATCACTTCCAGGTTCAGCGTCAAGTGTGTTCATTTCATGTAATCCCCTAGCTTTGTTTTTTTGGGGTTTTTTTTGTGACAGGGTCTCGTTTTTGTAGTTCAGGCTGGCACTGAGCTCACTATGTAGGCCAGGCAAGCCTGGAACTCAGCAATCCTCCTGTCTCTGCCTCCCGAGTGCTGGGATGACAGGCATGAGCCACCACGTCCCACATTGTGGTATGTGGTATTGATTGCTTGTGGGCGTGAGTCACCATGCCCAACATTGTATGAACTCAGGACCTTGCATTTACAAGGCAGGCGCTGGAACCACTGAGCTAAATCTCCGGCCCTAGCTTTGTTTTTTTATGTTGAAAATTATAAACCCTATAAGAAGGTCGAACGAATAATACAAAGTACACTTCTTTGTTGAAGAACAACAAATGTGGTTTTTTGTTTTTGTTTTTTTTGAGACAGGGTCTGGCTCTGTAGTTCAGGCTGGCTCTGAGCTCACTATGTAGCCCAGGCAGGCCTCGAACTCAGCAGTCCTCCTGTCTCTGCCTCCCGAGTGCTGGGATTACAGGCGTGAGCCACCACGCCTAGCCCTGTGGTATGTGGTATTGATGGCTGATGGGCGTGAGTCTCCACGCCCAGCATTGTATGTGGTTACTAGGGATCAAACTCAGGATTGTGCGTTTGTGAGGCAGGCGCCGGAACCACTGAGCTAACCCTCCGGCCCACAAATGTGGTTTTTGTTGTTTGTTGCTCCCTGTCTTGTTTTGGGGGGTTTTGGTTTTGGTTTGTTTAGGTTTTTCTGAGACAGGGTCTTGCTATATAGTGCAGGCTGGCCTTGAGCTCACTGTGTGTCCCATGCTGGCCCTGACTTGGCAACCCTCCCGCCTCAGCCTCCCACATGCTGGGTTTACAGGTATATCCCGTCTCACCCAGCTTTACTTGTGAACTCTTATCTTGCACAGGACCAGATGTGCCTAATGGTTGCTGACATGCTGGAATATGTCCCTGTGAACAAAGACTTCCGGCTCTCGGCTGGGACGGGACACAGATTACGGCTGGCGTACTCCCCTTCTCTGGGCCTCTACCTGGGAGCCTATGTGCATGCTCCGAAGCGGGGACAGGTAGGAGCCGAGGCAGATGCAGGCGTGAGCCGGAGGCTTGCAGGCTGCTCTTAGCTCTCTGCGCCCCTCAGATGCCCCAGGTGTCTCACTGTCTGCTGTGGTGGAGAGTTTTCCTCATCCCTGAAGTGCAAGGTAGGGTCAGGATGAACGGATGTGCAGAGTCTAGAAATATGAAAGGAGGCCTTCAGAAACCACATTTCCAAGTCTACATGGTAGAAAAATGGCCTCGCTACCCAGGGTGCAGGTGTGATGAGGCGGTCGTGGAAGGCAATTTTAGGAGAAGCTGTTCCCCGTCCCGATGCGGGCTACTGTGAGGGGTGCCGGTCGCCACTCAGTGTGCCCAGGGCAGCCACATGCGCAGCACTGGTTCCGGCCTTGTGCTGGCCCTGTGTCCATTTGCAGCACCGCCCTGGGCTTGTGCATCCCCGTGGAGTCCTGATGGCATGGTCCCCGTGCTGGCTCCACTGCCTGGTGTCCGTCTCACCTCTGCTGGCTCGGTGAGCGCTCCAGGCCGCCGCCCCATGCAAGCCCACTTCACCTTGTTCAGGACCTGATGCCAACTGTGCCCGTCTCCAGGCAACAGATAGCGCCCTCCCGCCTGGGTCCCTACCCTGCACTGAATGCCCAAGGAGCGGCACCTTCTGTCCTGTTTCTGCACCTGAGCCGGCCGCCCCGCGTGCAGCGCTCCTGGGCCTGCCTCAGCACACAGACGCGTGGTCTCAGGAGCAAAGCGGAAGGGAGGCTGTTCTCTGAGACGTGGGCCCGATTTGCCTACCCTGTGTGCAGCCGGTCTGTTCTCCCTCCCGGAGCAAGACCTTGCAGGCTGCTCACGCCCTGCTGTCCTCCCTGCTCTGGCTGTGGGCTACAGAAGGTGGTGACGGCCACGCTGCGGTTACTTCCGTTGTGTGCCCACGTGGCGGTCTGGCGGTCACTCTCCTCCCCAGGTCCCAGTTAGGCTGTCACTGTAAATTAGATTGTCACTGTCAACTTGAAGTTTCTAGTCTCAGGATTCCATTATACTCTAAGGTTACTGCCAGCCAAGCCTTTATTTTTGTGGGCTCTTCCTGGGTATTTAAAACAAGTATATCCTCAGATAAAATAATAATCACAAGGGAGTCTAAGAAAATATGCACAGTCTATGAAAATCGCCATACTTTCCTGGCCTGCTTCTCATTTACAAGTGCAGTGTTGTGCAGTTTGCCTGGCTCTAACGTCGCTTTGGCAGAGGCCCGCTGGGCTCGTGCGTGCCCATGCTGGGCTGCCACAGCATTGCTGGGCTGAGGTGACTGAAGAGATCTGGCCTTTTGCAGATGCGCGGGAAAAGCAGAGGCGTCTCTGGCCTGTTCGGCCCCGTGACCAGGGCTAGGTTTTATTTGTCAGTAGCATCTGTGCCGCCCATGCTGCTCTGACTTGGTAACTGTCCCTGCTGTGTGTTTGAAGAGCGCAGGCAGAGTGGTAGTGCCAGCCTTCTGCCCTTCCACAAGGCAGGTTCTTGGTTGGCAGGTAAGAGACTTCCACGTGAGTGGCACAGCTGTGACAAGGTACTTCGGCTACCAACCTGCACTTAAAAATGGTTAAGTCAGTGAATTTCATGTTGTAATTTTTAAAGTAATAATTTCTGGGTATGACTAACCCTTGCGTAGGAAAGTAGCATACAGTGTTCCAGCTAATGAGTGTTGCCTTGTGTCGTCACAGTTCTGCGTCTTCCAGCTGGTGAGCACCGAGAACAGCCGCTACAGTCTCGATCACATCTCCTCCCTCTTCGCCTCTCAGGTGAGTGCAGCGTCCCACACGCCATGTGCAGGCAGCAGGAGGCTGGCTGCAGCCAGGGGTGCCGGCTCGTGCCCGGGTCCTGGCTGCTCAGGGGGAGACGGCCGCAGAGTCTCTGGAGCCCAGGATTCAAGGCCAGCCTAGGCAGCGCAGTGAGACTGTGTCTCAAACACTGGAAACAAGGCGCTGCCACCTGCCTGGCAAGTGCAAGGTCCTGAGTTCAGTCCCTGGTTCCACAAAAAATAAATAAATAATAACCCCTGTAAACAAGCAAGGAGAAATACCAGCGACCCCACTGTGTGTAAGATGATAGCTGCCTGGAGTACTGCGTGATACGTGCAACAGTTTCCTGGTCTCACCCAGTCGTGTGGTCCGGGATTCTACGCATGTACTGCACTCTTATTGCACATTGCAGTGACTGTGCTGTCGCCTTTCTTTCAATTCTGAACTGTTTTCCCCCTGCTTCTCCCTAGGAGACCCTAGTTGACTTTGCCTTAACCCCTACGGACATCTGGGCCCTGTGGCACGACGCAGAGAACCAAACCATCGTGAAATACATCAACTTCGAGCAGTACGGTCCCTGGGCTGTGGTGCTGGCATGCCGGGCGGGCTTTCTGTGCAAAGCCCTCAGGGACTTCCATCAGAAGGGTTCTTAGCTGCATTTTGTTGTTGCTGTTCTGCAGTTCTGGAGAGGAAACGCAGGGCCCTTATCCTCAGTTGCATCCCCAGCGCCCTCCCTATTGTTTAAGACAGGTTCTCAACATACAGTCCAGGCTGGCCTTGCACTCACTATGTAGCCCAGGCTGGCCTCAAACTTGGAATGATCCTCCTGCCTCAGCCTCCCAAGTGCTGGGGTAGGCCTGCATCACCATACCTGGCTGCAGCAGCAGTTTGGAAACAAACACTTATGTAAGCCCGAAGACAGCTTTTGAGGGCCCCCTGTACACTGCTAGGGGACCACGGAACTCACTGATTGCTGCACAGGACCAGAGTCTCGTGTGCAGCTGGCTGCCTGGCTGGGCTTGGCCCAAGCCTCATGTCCCACTCCGTCCGATGGGACTGGCTCTTTCACAGATGCCTACCTACACCGCTCATGTCCAGCTGCACACATGTGCAGGGTAACGTGGGCAGTTTGTAGATTTGTGGGTAGTTTTAATTTCAGAGCTGGGCATGGCGCCATGGGCCTGTAACCTTAAAGTCTAGAGTTTTAATTTCAAGAAGATTCCTACAAAAACTGATGCAAAGAAAACTCATCTATAAAAAACCAGTTCTGGGGTCAGAGAGTTAGCTCAGCAGTCCCGGCGTCTGCCTCACAAGTGCAAGGTCCCTGGTAGCCACGTATAACGATACCAGGCTTGGTGGCTCACGCCCACTGGCAATCAGTACCACATACCACAAATCCTGGGTTTGGTGGCTCAAGCCTGTCATCCCAGCACTCGGGAGGCAGAGGCAGGAGGATTGCTGAGTTCAAGGCTTGCCTGGACTACATAGTGAGCTCAGGGCCAGCCTGAACTACAAACAAGACCCTGTCTCAAAAAAAGAAAAACCAGGCCTGGACTGGGGATATGTGTAGTTCAGTGAGAGGCATGTCCCCAGTCCCAGCACCAGGAGCGGCTTTTGGGGTTAGGGCAGCGCCTTTGTCTGCAGCAGGACTGTGCCGGCAGTTGCTGTGGCAGGGCTTCGTCTCAGAGGCCAGCCATGCCCAGATGCTTAAGCTGCAGGTGGACGTAAACTACTGACCTGTCTCTGCAGCAACATGGCGGGTCAGTGGAACCCGGTCTTCATGCAACCGCTGCCGGAGGAGGAGCTCGTTATCAGAGATGACCAGGACCCCAGGGTGAGCCCCAGCACTCTGTGAGGCCGTGCTGTGTCTTGGGTGCTAGTCTGGGGAGCTCCAGTTGGGCGAAATGACCGAAGCAGGCTGGGTGCACAGACTTGCCAGATGGAGCCGGTGATGCGGGAGCTTTTTTTTCCTCTTTTGGTTTTTTTGAGATGGTCTCACTATGTAGTGCAGGCTGACCTTGAAGACATTCTAGCCCAGGCCGATCTCCAACTTGCTACAGTTCTGCCTCGGCCTCCCAACTGCTGGGATTATGGGATGACTGGTGTGTGCCACCTCACCTGGCTCCTATATAACCAATTTTTTTAAAAAGAGCAAGAGGAGAAAAGACAACATGGCTGTATCAGCCAGGACCCTCACCTGCAGGTGCCCTGCCCTGGCGAGGTCAGGGAGAACAAGGCAGCTGGTGTGCTCAAAACCTCAGGACCTTGCTCCCCACTGCTTGGGCCATGCTCAGGGTGCCACTCCTGCTCACCCTGCATCCCTGGTGGGATCCGCCTGCTGGGGGAGCGTGGTCCTGGGCCTGTTCCCTAGCCACAGAGCAGTGCCCTTCACAGAGTCTCTGATTGCAGCTCAGGTCAGGGAGAAAGCGTGAGTGCTGGATTTGCTGCTGGCAAGCAGATCTTGTCTGAGTCGTGAAAATGATCAGGCAGCAGATATTTCTGTGTTCCTGGCTGCCTTTGGCACTTGGAGAGCCCTTTGTTTTTTTTTTTGTTTTTTTTTGTTTTTGAGACAGGGTCTCGCTTTGTAGTTCAGGCTGGCCCTTAGCTCACTATGTAGTCCAGGCAAGCCTTGAACTCAGCAATCCTCCTGTCTCTGCCTCCCGAGTGCTGGGATTACAGGCGTGAGCCACTACGCCCAGCAAGAGAGCCCTTTGCAGCTGGTGTTTCGTTTATACAAAGTCCCTGCTGCCTTTGGTCCTTTTCCTGCCATCCATGGAACACGTGCTTTCCAGACTCCACCCAGCTCGGCTCCACTGTTCTCTTAGCAATGTGGATGCTCAGGGAGCCAGGGTGGCATATCCGTGTGAGAGTGACCCTCCGCAGCCCCTTTCTGGGGCCCAGGTAGGCCACAGAGGGCCCACAGCACGTAGACCCCACTGGTGGCAGCTTGCGAGTCTGGCCCACTGCTGTGGGCATGTGGGAAATGTTCCAGTGCTGTTCAGAGTAACCCTGACTTTCCCTCGTCTGCACAGGAGATCTACCTGCGGAGTCTCTTTACTCCAGGACGGTTCATCAGTGGAGCGTTATGTAGAGCTTTACAGGTCAGCAAGCAAACCTTGTGCCTGGGCTGGGATTTAGCTCAGTTTTTCTGCCATCTGCCTGGCAAATGTAAGGTGTCCTGAGTTCAGTCCCTGGTTACCACATGCAACGACACTGGGCGTGGTGACTCACACCTGTCATCCCAGCGTCTGGGAGGCAGAGGCAGGAGGTTTGCTGAGTTCAAGACTTGCCTGGGCTATATAGTGAGCTCAGGGCCAGCCTGAACTACAAAGCAAGGCCCTGTCTCAAAAACAACAACAAAAAAAGAAAACATTGCCGGACCTCACTTTTTCTGCCTTCCTATGCCAAGCACTGACATGCGTCTCTGAACAAGTGCTCTGGCAGTCACTTCCGGTGCTCTGTCCAGTGGGAAGGCGCTGAAGACTGGAGTAGTCCATGCCTAGCAGCGGGGAAGCAGGTGCTTGGACTCTGAATTATCTCCACACCTGGAAGAAATGTAAAGTGCTTCGCTTCCTTGTTTGTTTCAGTTAGTTTTTGTTTGGTCTGACATAGGGTTTCACTGTGTAGCCTAGACTGGTCTGAAAGTAGCCAAATACTCTAGGCTGGTCTTGATCTCCCAACCTTCTGCCTCAGCCTCCCAAGTGCTGAGGTTAAAGGTGTGTGCCAACACCCCTGCCTGGCTTTGGGGGTTTTTCTTTGGTAGCAGGAATCAAAGGCGGATTCACACTTGCCAGGCAGATGCTATACTGCTGAGCTACATCCCTGGCTTGGAATTTTTATTGTCTAGTTTTTATACTTTATTGAGACAGTGTTATCTGACTTTGTGCAAGTTTAAGAAGACTAAAACTATTTCTTACTTTCTAAGTACATAGTTTAAGAGGTGCATAATGTGTTGCACAGTTGGATATGTAGGTTTTTTTGTTGTTGTTGTGTTTGTTTTCTTGGTACTAGGGATTGAACTCAGGACCTTGCACTTGCCAGGCAGGTGTGGTGCTGCTGAGCTACATCCCTGGCCCACAAGTTGGTTTGGGTTTGTTGCTGTGTGTTGTTTTTCTTGCAGTAGTGGGGCTCCACCCTGGGTGTTCTCACACTGAGCTTTCTCATGTGTTTGAGAAAGCTATAGGATGGTGTAGTCGGCTTCTCAGGGGCTCTTGCTCTGGTCAATAATTAACTGTCTTATGCTATTTCTTATGGCATCTCTCATGTGACAAGATTTTATGTCATCTGCAAGTCATGTATCAAATGCTTTGCTTTTGAAGCGTCATTCCCAGTAGACCGAACCCCTCCCCCATTCTAGTTTTAGGGTGTGCAGTGGACTTGGGGCTGTGAACCCAGAGCCCTCACACTGAGCTCCATCCCCAGCCTTCATTTCAAGACAGTGTCTCTGAGCTGCCAGGCAGGACTTGGACTTGCAGCCTCCTTACCCAGCCTCCCAGAGTGCCGGGTTGCAGGCTGCCTGGCCACCCCAGCTTCCGGCTTCCTTCCTCTGGTTTAGCATGTGTGCTTAGCATCATCTGCTTCTTCCAGCCATGCAGTCACAGTTATGTCATTTCTGTAATGATCTAAATCGCTGTGTGAAAATTCTCTGATTTGTGGGCTTCCAGAGTTTATTCTGCTCTGTGGAAACTACCATGAAATTGCTAGGACTCCTCTCAGAAATCATCTGCGCAGTGTCTAGGGGACTTCCAGGCATGCCAGGCTCCACTGTGCAGGTGGACATTGCTTCAGCACCTTCTAAGCTGGACTATTTTCCCCTTGGCTGCAGGTACTATAATTCTCTACCACATTGCTTTTAATTTTAGATTTTCTGTCGAGGAACCGAGAGGAATTTGGACCTTTCTTGGAATGAACTAAAGAAAGAAGTCACTTTAGCTGTGGAAAATGAGGTGAGCTTTGGGTGGAGAAGAAATCACTTCTTGCATCTTCATCCTGGGCCGATGGGTACTAAGGGCTGTCAGGATCGTTCGCACAACCTCGTGAGCACGCGGGACGGACATCTCGGTGTCTCAGTAGTGAAGCTGCCCAGTCAGCGGCATTCACTGGGCACTAACTGACCGTGTGGCTCTGGACTGTGAAATTAGGGCAGTCCTGTGCTAGGGGAGAAAGATCCCAAACAGTCCAAGAGGTTGACTTGCTCTCTTCCTTCAGCTCCACAGCAGCGTGACAGAGTACGAGTTCTCCCAGCAGGACTTCCGGAACCTGCAGCAGGAGTTCTGGAGCAAGTTCTACGCCTGCTGCCTGCAGTATCAGGAGGCCCTGTCCCAGCCCCTCGCCCTGCTTCTGAATCCACACACGAACATGCTGTGCCTGCTGAAGAAGGTGAGCCGCCGGCACGGCGGAAGTCCTGACACCACAGTCCATCCGCAGCCCGCTCTCCTGCGCCACTGGCTGCACTTCTGTACTCACGTGATCCCTGTGCCTTTCACACTGTATCACTTCTACACCAGAGCTGCCTTCAACTGGCAGCGGGAGCGACAGAAGCACAGGACACCGTGTGCCCCTCACCAAGGCTCACATTTGTTAGCCTTTAGTTGCCTTGTCCTGGGGCCCAGGGCAGGGACTGGCCAGGCCTTATCATGCCAAGTGCTTGCTCTACTAATGTGCTGTAAAGAAGCTTTTCTAGCCCCGTTTCCTTTTCACCATTCTGTATTTCCTTTGCTCTGAACCACTTGAGAGCTGTAGAGGTCATGCTCCTTATCCTGAGCCATTTTCATTTTGCATCTAAAATAACCACAACACAAGGTCAAGATCAGTTTTGAGCCAGGCTTGGTGTCAACCTCCTAGGAGGCTGAAGCAGGAAGATATCAAGTTCAGACCTATCCTGGGCAGTTTAGCAGCTTAGCGAGAACTTCTCTAAAAGTAGAAAGGCCTGGGGGTGTGACTCAGTGTGAAAGCCCTGGGCTCCGTCCCTGGTACTGCCAAAAATGCAATTTGATCATTGTCATGGTACTATATGATTTATTTACATTTTTCCAGTTGTGCCCATAACTATCTTTCCAAATCCAGAATGTAGTCCTAGTTCTTACGTATTTAGTTCTGTCCCTCCGCTGTAATCCCAGACTCATCAGCCTTTCTGTATCTTTCACGATACTACAGTCTCTGAAGAGAACCTCTGTTACGTTGCAGCTCCCTGGAGTGAGTTTGTCACTCCCCTCAGGACAAGGTTCACGAGTGTACTTTCTTCTTTAGGCAGCGCTGGGATTGAGGCCAGGGCCTGGCTGTCAGAGCACTGTACCCTGAGCTGTGTCCCCAGCCCCTGTCAGGTGTCTGAATGACAGGTCAGCTTGGATGGTCTGCCGTGTGCAGCATGGCTTGGTGTTCCTCTTGTCACACTGGATGGTCAGCCATTTTATCTGTGCAAAACTCCCCGAGGAGGCCTTGGCTTCAGTGCCCAACACAACTCACACACCTGATGGTGGAAACTTAATAGCAGGGCCGGGAATTTAGGTCAGTGTCCGGTGTCTGCCTTGAAAGTGCAAGGCCCCGATTTTGATCCCTGGTACTGTACATCACAGTGCCAGGTGTGTTGGTTCACACCTGTCACCCCAGCACTCGGGAGGCAGAGGCAGGAGGATTGCTGAGTTGGAGGCTAGCCTGGGGGACATGGTGAGTTCAGGGGCTGCCTGAACTATGGAGTGAGACCCTGTCTCAAAAACACAGAAACATAATGCCGGACGTGGTGGCTCACGCCTGTAATCCCAGCACTCAGGAGGCAGAGACGGGAGGATTGCTGAGTTCGCGGCGGCTTGCCTGGGCACCATAGTGAGCTCAGGGCCAGCCCGAACTACAAAGCGAGACCCTGTCTCAAAAAGCAAAAAAAAAAAAAACAAACACAGAAACATAACTGAGCTTGTGTCCCCAGGGGTACCTCTCCTTCCTTCTGCCCACTTCCCTCGTGGACCACTTGTACCTCCTGCCTGAAGAGAACTTCCTGACAGAGGACGAGACGGCCATATCTGATGGTAACAGTAATAACTGTTAGCTTGTCTGTTAATCCTCTCCCTCCATGAACGGCACGCTTGATTTCAGTTGGATTCCAAAGTCACTGCCCTCGTGATATGTCCTGACCATGTTCCCTCAGTGTAGGTGTTTGAAGGAAAACAGAAGAGGCTGGAGCATCTCTGAGATGTCAGATCCTTTGCCATCCAGTTCTTAACATTTTTAACATAGTGAACTGTAGTTGGCTAGCTTGAGACCTGAGTGCCGCCCCCTGACTCCTAGACGTGGAGGTCGCCCGGGACGTCATGTGTCTGATGAGATGTCTGCGCATGATCGGAGAGTCGGTGACCACAGACATGTCTGTCCTGATGGAGATGAACTGCTACAACCTGCAGTCTCCGGAGAAGGCTGCGGAGCGTATTCTGCAAGACATGATCGTTGTTGATGTGTAAGGAGCCGAGGGTACAGTGTGTTTCCTGGTGATTCTAGGGCCAGAGCTGCGTTTTGAATATATGTTTGAGTTTGTAAAAAGTCATGGCTGAAAGATGAAGCTTTTTTCTTTGAATCTAAACAGATATTTTGCTGAGTGTGTGACTCTGGGAATCCAGCCTAGGGCCTCATGCGTGCTAAGTACATGCTTGCAGGTCTTTCCTTCGGTTAGTTTTGTTTGTCATTCCTGAAAGAGAGGAGAAATGCGTTAGGTGGAGTGAAGTGTGTCCTGGCTGCAGAGCGGTCGCCTGCAGCCTTCGGGACGGGGTTGGCTTTCCTGGGCTGCACCGTGTTTGCCGAGCGGCCGTGCAGGCGTCTGTGCCCCGGCGCTCAGAGCTCCGACTGTCCTCACAGAGAGCACGTGCTGGAGGACGTGTGCAGTAGGCTGCAGGAGCTGAGGAGCCCCGCGCACGCCATCGGGCTTGTCGTGCGGGAGATGGACTATGAAACAGATGTGGAGATGGAGACGGGCTTCAACCCAGGTAAAGCAAGGGACGGGTGTGCCTCCGCCGGAGCGCAAGCCGTGGCCCACTCACCTGTTTCTCACCTTGTTCCAGCTCAGCCTCTGAACGTCCGCTTGAACCTCTCCCAGCTCTACGGCAGCAGCGCAGCGGCCTACCTCACGTGCAGAGCCGTGCACAGAATCGCCAGCACTCGCTTCCTCATCTGCCGCGACCTCCTGATTCTCCAGCAGTTGCTGACGAGGCTGGGAGACACGGTGAGTGCTGCCCGGGGACACTCGCGACCCTCAGCCCTGGCGCGGCCCTGCGGGGCCCAGCAGGCAAGGAGCGTAGCGAGACCTCAGGAGGAGCCCGGAGGCTGCTGACACCCCCCCGCTGTGCCCGTCCTGTGCCCCGGCTCTCTGCACCAGAGGAGGGCTCCGGTCTAGGCTCGCTGACTAAGAGCATGCGTGAAGCGCGTGGCAGCATCAGGAGCCGCCATCATGGGGCATCGCGGTACGTCCTCGGCCGGCCTTCCCGAGATCCAGCATTAGTGCTCTTGGGCTAGCAGAGCACTCTATGTGCAGGACAAAGAGAATGTTTTCTTCTTCCTTTTTTTTTTTTTCCTTCCGAATCAGGATCTCACAGAATTGCCCAGGCTGGCCCTGAATTGAGCTCCTCTCGCCTCAGTCTCCTGAGTGCTGGAAATAGAGCTGGGAACTTCCATGTTCCTTCGGGACCGGGCTTCCCTGAACATAGTATTGAAGTTGCAGAGTGTGTGTGGTCATGCCAGCTCCATGCCAGGCTTGCTTTTCCATCCTTCTGTTCTGAGTTCTCTGTGAGGCTGACCTGCCGTGTACAGTCTCAATCCTTCTACCTGCTGAAGGGGCCTGTGGAAAAATTATCCTGAGCTAGGCAGGTGGTCACGCCTGCGATCTGCACACACAAGAGGCTGAGGCAGGAGAATCACAAGTAGGAGCCCATCAGGAATTACAAGGTGAGACCGTGTCTCAAAAAAAAGATGAATATGGCCAGAGATTTAACTCTTGTTTTGGCACCTGCTTAGTAAGTGCAAGGTCCTGCGTTCAGTCCCTGTAACCACATAGAACAGTTCTGGGTGTGGTGACTCACACCTACCAGCAATCAGTATACCACAGTGCCAGGCATGGTGGTTTATACCTGCAATCCCAGCACTCAGGAGGCAGAGACAGGAGGGTTGCTGAGTTCCAGGCTTGCCTGGGCTCCATAGTGAGCTCAGGGCCAGCCTGAACTACAAAGCAAGACCCTGTCTCAAAAAAAAAAAAAAAAATTAAATTAATGAATCTACCCATCAGGTTCATTTGTTATTCTTCCCCCAGCCTCTGCCCACCATGGCCCTGGGAATGGAATGCAGGGACTCTAGCCCTTGTTTCTGGGTCGGTGATACCATTCAGGCCCCATAGGGACAAGATCCGATCAAACCAGTTCCTGTTCACGGGCTCCCAGAGGTATTTACAGCTTTAAGTCAGAATTCATTGGCTCAGCTGTGTTGCTAATGGTGGAATTTCCAGCAAGAATAAGGAAAGCTTTTGATAGGAGGATAATTAATGACTCCAAGGGAAAGCAGACCCAGCTCTGGGAATCTCACATGGGCAACCCCTAGTACTTCTTTCTATCTTTGTAGATTCTTCCTCTTTTTAAGGCTTTTTTGTTTTTAAAAATGTTGTAATGTCTTTTGCCTTTTCTAAACAGAAAAAAGTTGATGCTTATTGGAGAACAGTTATAAAATAAATGTTACCAAAAATCAAATTCATCTGTCGTTTCCTACCAAGAAGTAGCCACTGTTTGCATTTTAACAAATACTTCTTTTTCCTGTGCAAGTAGTCTTTTTATTTATAAAATTAGAACATCCACTCAGACCTTGTGAGCCCCCTGTCCAGCAGCCTCGTCAGCGCCCTCCTCTCTGGGCGAGCCGGCCTGGTCCTGTGAAAGGCGCTGTGGTCCTCCGTGGCCGTGCAGGCCGAGCCGCTTCTCCCTCGAGGCCCGACGTCACATGTGCCTTTGCGCCCATCTGCAGGGTGGCATCAAAGACCTGGGACTGGCTGCTTGCAGGCGCCGCGCCTTACTAGGCTGGTGGTGAGGCCACGCTTCCTCCTCTGCCGACCGCAGCCTGTGAGAGGAGAGTGGCGCCTCCACTCCCCTGCTCTCCTGGCCCTTCTGTAGGAGAGTTGCTTTTTCACCATCAGCTCCCATGACTTGGTGAATCGATTTTGATTATTTTGGGGCTCTTAATGTTTGGGAGGCTATTTTCACACTTGATGCCCCAAAACATCATAGGTATATTGCTTTGACAGTCGTGGCCCTGTGCTGTGTATGACTCGCTTCTCCTCCCCCTGGACCATAAGTGCCCCCAGCGCCAGTCACCTTGCTGACTGTCTTCCTGTCACTCGCAGGGGCTTCTGGGGCCCGGGCAGCTCTTCCAGGCCCAGCAGGAGGTGCTGCATCGGACGGCCCCACTGCTGCTGTCCTACTACCTCCTCAAGTGGGCCACGCAGTGCCTGGCGACTGACGTTCCGGTGGACACACTGTGAGTCTCGCTACTATAACTGCTTTGAACGTAAATCATGAGTTGTGTTATTTTTTGTTGTCTTGCAAGAGGATGTTGCTGATGATTAAACCTGGAACCCTGAAAAAGATTTTAAACATCATGCCATACAATAATTCATTGTTAAAAGCTTTTATTGATCTTTTTTCTTGTTTTAGAGACAGGGTCTTGTTATAGTTAAGGCTGGCCTTGATCTCCCAGTGATCCTCTTGCCTCAGCCTCCAGAGTGTTGGAATTACGAAAAATTTGAAAGTAACTTAAAAAATGAAAATAGTAAGTACTTATTATTACACATGTAGTGAAAGCAGAGGAAGACAGAGAGGAAGTCAGAGAATACACAAAAACATGGTGCCAGTTATTAAAAGTAGGCTGAGAGTAAGTGTGGCATATAGCGATACCCCAGCACTCAGGAGGCTGAGGCAGGAGGATGACCACAGGGCTACATAGCAAGACCTCATCTTAAACACCAAGCAGAACAAAGAGCTGACAGACCTTTCCTACGTCCTGTTGCTGCGGCTCCTGGTTGTGGGATCATGGGGTGATGGCAGCCGTCTGGGCCCTGTTCTGCTGGTTTTTATCGTGTTTGTGTGCCCAGCGGAGCCCGTCCCCAGTCACTGGCAGCGTCCTCACTCTGGCGTGGGGGCTGAGCAGGCAGCACCAGCGGGGCGTGACGCCGTCTCCCTCCCTCACAGGGAGTCCAACCTGCAGCACTTGTCAGTGTTGGAGCTGACCGACTCCGGGGCTCTCGTGGCAAACGCGTTCGGTAAGGAGCAGGCCTGGGCACTGAGGCCTGGGCCAGGGGTCGGGTTGGGCACAGGCGGAGGGCACTGCCCACACGCGATCTGCGGCTCCTTCCTCGGTTCCCTTTCCCCACGCTGGAGTGCGTTACGCAGCATGGATGTCCACGTGGTACAGGAGAAGCCCTCTCCGGAGGCTGCATTCAGGCCAGGGGAGTCAGAGTCAGTGCCATGCGAGTCTGCCCTGACCTTCATCCTGTGCTCCTGCCTGTGCTTCCACTTTTCCATTGTCTTCCATGCTTGGTGGTTCTGGGTGTGGTGGTGCACACCTGTCATCCCAGCCCTCGAGGGGCTGAGGCAGGAGTAAGGCCAGGCTGAATTACAGAGCAGACTCAGAATAAGGGGCCGGAGGGTTAGCTCAGTGGTTCTGGTGCCTAGCTCACAAGCGCAAGGTCCTAAGTTCCATCCCTGGCAACCACGTACAATGCTGGGCATGGTGACTCATGCCCACCAGCCATCAATACCACATACCACAGTGCCAGGTGTGGTGGCTCACACCTGTTACCCCAGCACTCGGGAGGCAGAGGCAGGAAGATTGCTGAGTTCGAGGCTTGCCTGGGCTCCATAGTGAGCTCAGAGCCAGCCTGAACTACAAAACGAAACCCTGTCTAAAAAACAAAACAAAACAGCCGGGTGTGGTGGCTCACGCCTGTAATCCCAGCACTCGGGAGGCAGAGGCAGGAGGATTGCTGAG
>PVIC010026525.1:0-24399 GCA_004025085.1 Thryonomys swinderianus
CGAGGCAGGCACCAGAACCACTGAGCTAACCCTCCGGTCCTCTTTATTATTTTTTTGAGAAAGGTTCTCACTATGTTGCTCTGCATGACCTTGAACTTACTATGTAACCCAGTTTGGCCTCAAATTCATGGCAATCCTGCCTCAGCCTCTCAAGGGCTGGGATTAAGCCATGCAAAGGAACACACATTTCTTTTAAAAGATCAAATTTATTTTTAAAAAGCATCACTTGAGGGCCGGAGGGTTAGCTCAGTGGTGCTGGCGCCTGCCTTGCAAGCACAAAGACCTGAGTTCAATCCCCAGTAACCACATACAATGCTGGGCATGGAGACTCACGTCCACCAACAATCCATACCGCATACCACAGTGCCGGGCATGGTGGCTCACGCCTGCCATCCCAGCACTCAGGAGGCAAAGGCAGAGGCAGGAGGATTGCTGCGTTTGAGGCTCATCTGGGCTACATAGTGAGCTCAGGGCCAGCCTGATCTGCAAAGTGAGACCCTGTCTCAAAAAAAAAAAAAGCATCACTTGAGAGTCAGATTTAGCTCAGTGATTACTGTGCCTGCCTAGCACAGGCAAAGTCCTGAGTTTGAGCCCAGTAACCACATACAATACCAAACATGGTACTCACGCCCTCCAGCAATCAGTACCACACCCCACAGTGCCAGCCACGGTGGCTCACGACTGTCATCCCAGCACTCAGGAGGCAAAGGCAAGAGGGTTGCTGAGTTCGAGGCTTGCCTGAGCTACATAGTGAGCTCAGGGCCAGCCTGAACTACAAAGTGAGATCCTGTCTTTAAAAAAAAAAAAAAAGGATCACTTGACCTTAAAGGAACTCTTAAAATTGCCAGAAGTTGGCCCGGAGGGTTAGCTCAGTGGTTTCGGCACCTGCCTTGCAAGCGCAAGGTCCTGAGTTCAATCCCCGGTAACCACATACAATGCTGGGCGTGGAGACTCACGCCCACCAGCCATCAATACCACACACCACAGTGCCGGGCGTGGTGGCTCACGCCTGTCATCCCAGCATTTGGGAGGCAGAGGCGGGAAGATTGCTGAGTTCGACACTTGCCTGGGCTACATAGTGAGCTCAGGGCCAGCCTGGACTGCAAAGCGAGACCCTGTCTCAAAAAAAAAAAAAGAAAAAACGATCAATAAAATTGCCAGAAGTATGTCCTTTGTCACATGACAAATTCTTAAAGCCATAGGGTGGCACTGGGGCAAGGACAGACTAACCAAAAGACAGGAGGACCATGAGTTCATCAAAAGTCAATGTGAAAAACAAAACAGTAAAACATCCAGAAGACAACGCAGGCTTGTACCTTCGTGACTCAGGGAATGCTGAGATTTCTTACACAGGACAGAAAAGAAAGCGGCTGACACAGAACGAAGAACTTCGGTCATCGAAGGGGCCAGGAGAGCATGCGCCCGGGCAGAGCACGCGGCCGGGCCGGTCGGCAGGAGCCCACACCCGCCGCGGAGCACCGCGCCCGCGCCCGCGCCCACGCCCCAGACCCCGCTTGCGGCCTGCGGGTCCCCCTTTCCCTCGTCTGAGCAGAGGGCAGCGACGGGGAGGCAGGTGGGGGCTCTGCCTTTGTTGGGCCAGAAAAGCTGGGCGGCGCCGGAGCCGCGCCGAGGGCTCAGCCTCACCTCGACCAGGGCGAACTTCTCCTCGCTGGTGTAGTTGTAGCGCGTGGCGCGCTCGTACTCCTCGGCGTTGTCGGGGCAGTCCTTGTTCGAGTACTTGTCGGTCGGGTGCACCAGTTTCCAGGAGTACTGGCGTGGCAGAGGAGGACAGGGCGCTCTGAGCAGCCAGGCGGGCTGCCCTCCTCCCCGCTGGCCGGCCGCGCACGGGGCAGGACACGGGGCCGTCCAGGGCAGCCCGAGACGGACGCCAGGCGAGAGGACGCCAGGCGAGAGGCCTCGACGAGGCACAGTGGGAGCCTAGGGCTCTGTGCCCTCGTCACCATGGGCACAATCTGCCCCGCAAGCGCTCACGTGACTCCCCTTAGATCACTGTCATCAGACCAAAAGGGAGAAACTGGGAAGACATACGGCGATTCAGTCTCTAGATGGACTAGAAACAATTTCGCTAACATTAAAAGACACAGGGCCGGGGATTCAGCTCAGTGGTTCCGGCGCCTGCCTAGAAAGCAGCACAAGGTCCCTGGTTCGATCCTGGTGACCACATACAACAGTACCGGGCGTGGTGACTCACGCCCACCGGCAATCAGTACCCCACACCACAAATGCGTGGCGGCTCACGCCTGTCATCCCAGCACTCGGGAGGCAGAGGCAGGACGATTGCTGGGTTCAAGGCTCACACAGGCTACACAGCGAGCTCAGGGCCAGCCTGAACTACAAACTGAAATCTTGTCTCAAAAAAAAAATACTGGCAGCTAGAGCTATTGTTTTTTAAAATGAAAATTTAAAAATGAATAAAAATGAGAATTAAAGACCATCACAATGGCATAAATTTAGCTCTATCAATGACTTTTTAAAAAACATTTACTGGTCCAATTTAGATATATATAATTACATTTATCATAGAAAATTTGGACCAGTACATGATCTGTCTTGCTTTTCTTCCCTCATCCTCACCACTTCCTTATGTATAAAAGCTTCATTTCCATTTTTTCCTTCACTTTTGCTTTTTTCTTGTCCTGTCTTTCCTTTCTGCCTCCCCATCTTATTCCACTTCTATCACTGTTTTGAAAGATAAAACCTTATCACACGAGTAAAATGTACTAAATCATCTTAGAAACATTTACTCAGCTGCATAATTTTTGTTATGTTTTGTTCTCTTTTTTTGAGACAGGGCCTCACTTTGTAGTTCAGGGTCCTGAGCTCACTATATAGCCCAGGTAAGCCTCCAATTCAGCAATCCTCCTGCCTCTGCCTCCCGAGTGCTGAATTATCATGCCCCATACTGTTGTATACGGTTACCGGGTATTGAACCAGGGACCTTGCACTTGCTAGGCAGGCACTGGAACCACTGAGCTAAATCTCCGGCCCCTGTTCTTTTGTTTTTGAGACAGGGTCTCACTATGGAATTGAGGCCAGGCTCAACCCCACAGTGACTGTCCTGCCTCAGCCTCCCCAGTCCTGGGATTATATACCTGCGCCTCATTGCCTGGCTGGATGAATGATATTATTTCAGGCCATAGATAAAAAAATGAAAGAGTCATTCAGTTTTACATCACTGAATGACCTAAATTAACACAAAAAAATACATCTTGCCGGGCGTGGTGGCTCATGCCTGTAATCCCAGCACTCGGGAGGCAGAGGCAGGAGGATTACTGAGTTCGAGGCTTGCCTGAGCTACACAGTGAGTTCAGGGCCAGCCTGGACTACAAAGCAAGACCCTGTCTCAAAAGAAAAAAAAAACATACATCTTGTTTAGCAATGTCCTTGATGAGCACCAACCAGGGAAGCCTGTGCATATGGCTGCCTGAACTCCCACACGCGGCTGAGAGCTGCACATACCACCTCCATCACGTGGGCGCTCCACTGGGACAGCAGCTGCAGGCCCTGCAGGGCCAGGTCAAAGAGCTTCCTGTACTCCGCGTCCGTCTTCTGGGCGTCCTGGCGCCCGGACCCCGTCACCACCTAGGCACACGGAAAACTAGACATACTCGCCATCCCACCCAGCGAGTCCGCCTAGGGGCCCGCCCAAGCCACGCGTGGAAAGCACGCGGAATGGGTGAACAGTCTGCACAGACGTTTCTGAAACAGCCGTGTAACTGACCCACGCGTGCGCGAAACGGATCCCAGCCAGAGCCAGACACCACTCGGGCCCGAGGCCAGCGAGAGCACAGGACGAAAGGCCCCGCAGCAGGCAAGGACGGCGCTCAGGACGGAGACGCCGGAGCCGTGCGCCGCTGAGCAGCACCGTCACTCGGACGCGCCGGCCGCTCCTCAGCGGAGACAGAGCCGTTCCTCCCTGAACCACCGCCACGAGGCACGGAAACCGTGCCCAGGGCAGCGAGCCCGAGCCAAGGGCGGCCACGTCCCCGCGCACTGCGGCACGCCGCGCCCACGGCCCCGTGCAGGTTCCCACTCAGGCATCAAAGCAGCGGAGAAACCTACATCTGCTTTACAAACTAGGAAAACCTTGCGGGGTCTGGACCTGAAGGAGCCTGTCAGGAGGGACCACGCGTCCCAGGGTCCTCTCGGCTCGGCAGGGCCACGGGCCGGCATGGGGGCGAGGTCTCTTCTGGGATGTCGGAGGCGTGGAGTGGATGGCGGTGACATTGTTCACCCCCAGGAATACACTGCACCCCAAAACTCTCCTGTGGTAGGATTTCAACAGGTGACTTATACTGTGTGTGAATTATAACTCCATAAACCT
Source organism: Thryonomys swinderianus (assembly GCA_004025085.1). Taxonomy (NCBI): domain Eukaryota; kingdom Metazoa; phylum Chordata; class Mammalia; order Rodentia; family Thryonomyidae; genus Thryonomys; species Thryonomys swinderianus. The sequence goes on from PVIC010026525.1 coordinate 4,346, forward strand.
ATTAACACCTGAATAAAGAGTTCAAATGTAGCTGGGCATGGTGGCTCACGCCTCTAATCCCAGCACTCGGGAGGCAGAGACAGGAGGATTGCTGAGTTCGAGGCTTGCCTGGGCTCCATGGTGAGCTCAGAGCCAGCCTGAACTACAAAGCGAGACCCTGTCTCAAAAAAAAAAAAAAAGAGTTCAAAAGTAAGGTTTTTCTTGATTAAAATTATCCTTAAAATAATTAAGATGTGTAATGTACATGCACCGACTTTCTGTGAGGAATCCAATCATTATGTACTGTCAAGATGTACAATAAAAATAAAAATTTAATTAGAAAAGAAAATAATGACCAAAAACCTAAATGAATGCCATCAGCCCGGAGACAGGCCTGTCAGCGGTGCCTCGCGGGGGCCAGACCTGCTGTGTGAGGTGCCCACCGGCTCGGGCGCGGCCCCGCCTCCCGCCCTCGTCCCTCGCAGGCCGCACAGGAGCCGGCCGGGCGCACCTGCTGTCCAGTCCCAGCAGGTCAGCGCCCACGCGCAGGCCGGGCGGCGGGCACCGGGCGCTCTCCATCCCGCTGTGCACCAGGGCTAGCGGACGCTGTGCAGGGTCTGCGATGCCCCGCGGCCGTAACAGGGGCTGCTCTGCGCCCCCCGCGGCGGTTCCCCGAGGAACGATCCCGGGTGCTCCCAGCCGTCCCTGCACTGCCCTGCCCTCGCCGCCCGGGACGTGGAGTGGCATCCTGGGTACGCCCTCCTCGAGGCCGTCACTACCCTCCCATCCACTCCACGTGCCAGGGAGCCACACTGGGGATGAGGCAACGTGGTGGCCGGGCAGGGTCGTGGCAAACCTGGCTACAGAGGAACAGGGCTGACAAAGGCCCCATGCGGAGGAGAAAGCCCCTCCTCCCGGGAGCAGCCCCAAGGCCACCCCCTGGCCAGGTGGGCACCCTCACAATGTCCCCTGCCACTGCCCCACAGGCTCCTGCCACCTCTGGCTTTGAGACGTTTTTTCCCTCGAGACGGAAAAGTTCACAGGTCAGAGAAACCCCTTCTAGCCAGTGTGGTGGCTCACGCCTCTAATCCCAGCACCAGGCTAAGGCAGGAAGCCTGAGTTCGAAGCCAGCTTGAGCTACCTAGTGAGCTCAGGGCCAGCCTGAAGTACACAGCGAGACCCTGCTCAAAAAAAATAATTGAACAAAATAAAACAGAAATACCTTTCTTCCCACTGTCCTCCGTTCTCTATTCCTAGCTGCTTGAAACCATAGTAATGATCGCGAAATGCCACTTACTGGATTTTTCCTTTGTCTCTTCTTCAAGAATTCTTTTTGTTTTGTTTTGTTTTTTTGTTTTTTTTGGGTTTTTTTGAGACAGAGTCTCGCTTTGTAGTTTGGGCTGGCCCTGAGCTCACTATGGAGCCCAGGCAAGCCTTGAACTCAGCAATCCTCCTGCCTCTGCCTCCCGAGTGCTGGGATGACAGGCGTGAGCCGCCACGCCTGGCAAGAATTCTTTTTAAGAATTTTTTTGGTGATGCCAAAGACTGAACCCTGGGCCCTGCACATGCTAAACAAGCCCCTATCCCTGCTACACCCCAACAGTGAGGGTGCTTTTCCCAAAGAAAAGCTGCATACCACACATCTAAACAGGTATCAATGATGCTCACTTCAACACCTCTCCAATCACAGCGGTACTTTTTAAAAAGTATTCAGACTGGGCCGGAGGGTTAGCTCAGTGGTTCCAGTGCCTGCCTCGCAAGCCTAAGGACCTGAGTTCGATCCCCGGTTACCACATATAATGCTGGGCGTGGTGGCTCGCGCCTGTCATCCCAGCACTCGGGAGGCAGAGGCAGGAGGATTGCTGGGTTCGAGGCTCGCCTGGGCTCCACAGTGAGCTCAGGGCCAGCCTGCACTACAAAGCAAGACCCTGTCTCAAAAGAAAATTAAAAAAGTACTTAGACTCGGTGCCAAACTGTTTTTGAAGCAAGTGAAGTGAGCATGCAGGTGCCGGGAGCACGGGCACGCAGGTGCGCGGCCCACCTCGCTGTTGCTGTAGCGCGCCAGCTCGGAGATGAAGCGCATGTGGTCCTCGCGGATCTGGATCATCTGCTCGCAGATGTTGTACTGGGGGCTGCTGCTCGAGGACGTGCAGGTCCACCTGGGGGCGAAGGGAGACCCCGCGTCAGGCGGCAGCACCGGCACACGCTGAGCGGCAGGGCAGAGCGGAATGCATGCTTTGCGTGAATTTGTTTAAGCAAACAGCTGACTCATGGACAGGGACCACATGTGGCCTATAAGGCTGCAACTCTTCGCAGTGGTGTTGCGCCTCTATTCACGGACGTCATGTGGCCATGATTCTGCCAGAGCTTGTTCTGTGATTGTGGAAAGACTGAAATTCGTGAACCAGGATCGTGGCAAGTGTGAAGTCCGTGAACCGGGGCACGTGCACTGGCCCTGGCCACAGAGCTCTGCTGACTCCCGACCGAGAGGCAGCTCTGTCAGACGCGGGCCAGCAGTGGCGCGAGCCAGCTGCCAGCGCGCGACCACCAGGCGAAAGTGCGCGCAGCTCGGGGCTCCGTGCCGGGCGGTGCGGTCACGTGGAACCGTGAGCCACACATCTGACAGCGCCGCGGACAGCTCCCTCCGCAGCGGCCCCACCATCGCCGTCCCGCTTCTGAGGACGTTCTCTGAGGAGCGTTAAGGCCACTCTGAGCTCTGGAAGGACCCCGGGCAGCCACGCCTGGGCTGGTCAGCGCGGTGACAGTTCCCTCCCACCGGTGCCGGCAGGGACGTCACTGCGTCGGTCACTGACACAAACAGCCCTCGGTCCGGAGGGCCTGCTGTCCTCTCAACCACGGGGCCAGCAAGGTGTCCGTGCGGTGAAAATGATGTACGCTGGCACTGTCTAGTGATGTAACCTGATTATCTGAACACCTGAAATGTGACTGTTCTTCTAAGAAAATTAAAAATTTAATTGTATTTTTGTTTGTTTGTTTTGAGACAGGGTCTCGCTTTGTAGTTCAGGCTGGCTCTAAGCTCACTATGTAGCCCAGGCTGGCCTGGAACTCAGCAATCCTCCTGTCTCTGCCTCCCGAGTGCTGGGATGACAGGCGTGAGCCACCATGCCTGGCTTTAATTGTATTTTTAAATGAATTTAAATGCAAATAGTCATGTAACAAGGGCTACCATCCTGGACATTAGGCTTCAGACTGTTGGGCATGTCAGAAATGCTCTCTCAAGACACATCTGCCCAGCGAGGACATGCAGAAGGCTCTTCCCAAGCAGGATCACGCTGCCTACCGAGACTTGTTCTCCTCATAGTGGGCGCTGGTCTTGATGTATCTCGCCAGTTCTATTTGCATATCCCCGAAGAGCGGAACCACTTGCAGCTGCTGTAGTTAAAACACAATGAAAAACTGAATCATTATTTACGCTCAGTCATCAAATACTCAAATATAAAGAAAGTGACTAATGCTAATAATTCTCTTGGGCCAAGTACTACTTCTGCAAATCATTCAGTACCAAAAAAAAAATAATAAACCCCTCTATATGCACTCTAAAAGAACAAAATACAATGTAAGAATCAACATATACACCAACTATCCAAACATAAGAATTAAGCTAACTTCTTAAAATTCACAGGCACTAAAAAAATAGCAACATTTCTGTATAATAGCAACAAATACAATGATACCTTGGTTCATGAATAAAATTCTTTCCACGATTCTGGTTGAAAACCAAATTGGGCACGAACAAAATCAAACTTCTCTATAAAGTCAGTATTGAATCTAACCATTGAATTTGATTTGGTTCTCATCCAATTTCGATTGCAACCAAAATCATGGAAAGCATTAAGCTTGTGAACTGAGGCATCACCATAACTATAAAATGTAAACGTAGGAGAAACATTGGCAGTACCATCAAAAAATAAAAATACGCATGAACAAAGCTAACAAAAATACTGGCCTGAAAATTCTAGAGAAGGCTCTCACTGGATGGAGCAATACAGCCTCCTGTGTTAGCTGGCTCAGTCTGTTACTTTATTTTCATTTATTTTCTTTTTTTATGGTGATGGGAATTAAGCCAAGGGTGACAACATTAACAATATTGTACTGGAGTCTTAAAATTTATTGAGAGGATTTCTTAAATATTCTCACTGCAAAAATATGACAAACAGGGCTGGAGATTTAGCTCAGTGATTCCCGTGCCTGCCTCGCAAGCGCAAGGCCCTGAGTTCGATCCCGGTAACCACATATAATGCTGGGCATGGAGACTCATGCCCACCAGCAATCAGTACCACATACCACAGTGCCGGGCATGGTGGCTCACGCCTGTCATCCCAGCACTCGGGAGGCAGAGGCAGGAGGATTGCTGAGTTCCAGGTTTGCCCGGGCTACATAGTGAGCTCAGGGCCAGCCTGAACTACAAAGCGAGACCCTGTCTCAAAAAAAAAAAAAAAATGACAAACAGGAATAGAGCTCAGTAATGCAGCACTCTGCTAGTGCACAAGGCCCTAGGTTCAACCCAGAACTACAAAAAAGAGATGGAAGTGAGACAAGCCACAAAGGGGAGAACGCAGGCACCTTAGAACACACACTTCCGACAAGGAATATATATCTAGAATAAATAACTAAAATCACTAGGGGGGAAATGCACAAGTCCTGAAGCAGCACATCAAGGAAGGAGCACAGGCTCATGGACAGCGGCAGGGGAAACGTCGGGCGGCCACCAGGAAACGCAGACGGCTCCATCGCACTGGCATGGAGTCTGCAGGGCGCCAAGTCCCCGCGCAGTCAGCAGGGCAGCCGGGGGAGGCCGCTGGCCACACCGTGGACATTGACAACAAAGGGACCGAGGCCCGCCTGCCTCTTGCTCCCAGGAGCAAAGCAGGGCAGCACAGCAGCAAGGCCTGCCCTGGAAGCTGCCCACCCGCCGCCCGCCCGCCCGCGGCAGAATGGCCAAGCCACACAGAATCGCAAATGCAAATCTACAGGGCTCCACCACAGCCCCAGCTCCGGCTCCGACAGAAATGCGGCATGAAACAGGTGGGTCCAAGTACCCGAGGCGAAAGAGTATAAACATCACAACTCCACTTGCACAGAGCTCAGCCCAGGCAAGCCCACTACGGAGGAGCGGCCACAGGCTCACACGGGGGGCGGCACGCCCAGCCCAGGGCCCCCACTCTGGCACTTCCTACCAGGCCTCCATAAAGCTTCAAGCTGCGCACGTCAATAAAAACACTGACCCCAGAAAAGAAAAAGGAGCGCACCTTGAAGTACTTGTCAATCTTGGATAAGCTGATCCTCTTCTTGGCGTCTAGCTTATAGATATTACTGACGCTGCCGTCCATCAGGTACAGACCAAACCCCATGACCTGAAAGACAGACGCAGCACGTGAACACCCACAGTGCGCGCGGGACCCCACGCGGGCCACACCCCCGGGGCTAACCGGCAGTCACAGGGCGCTCCTCTCGGGGCACTTTTCAAAGCTCCCGGGCAAGGGGCGCCCTGCAGACGAGGCCGGTCCCGCGCGGGCGCCGGCTCACCCTCCCTCACCCTCCGCCGAGCCCACACCGGCGCACAAGAGTGTCCGGGCCGGCTGGTGCTCCGACGCACGCGCTCCCCGAGTGAAGTCCCGCGCGGGCCGCGGGGCCTCTGCTAGCCGCCGGCCCGCGCCCCCACGCAGAGGCCGGCACTTCGCCACTGCCCCCGGGGCGGGGCCTCCCGCACCCCAGCACGGGGCTCCCAGGCCCGGCCGGCGGCGCGGGCTTCGGGGCTTCGGAGCTGGGAGTGCGGCAAAGGGGCAGGAAGCTGCGCTCCGCCCGCCGGGGAAGCACAGCTGAAATCCGGCACACCGGCCGCTGATGAAGAACAGCTATGTCCCTGGCTGGCTAGGGGCCTCAAGCGCTCGCAGGGGGGCTTTGGGGGCGATGGATCCCGGGGCACGACAGGCGTGGGTGGGTCAGTCCACGGGCGAGCTTCCGCCAGGAAGCGCCGCGGTGGGCGGGGCCTGCTGGGGAGGGGCGGGGCCCGCGGGTCAGCCCCCCCCCCCATAGAAGCAGCTTCTCCCAAAGGCCCTCTGCTGTCCTGCCCCGGCACGCAGACCAGGCGCTGTAACCAGGACCCAAAATAAAACTCCCCTCTCAGCGGCAGGTGCCAGGTATTGTCCCTCAGCAGGAGAAAAGGGACGGCAGGTGAGGGAGCGAATCCACTTTAGCTGTAACACAGGTGGCTCTCCTTATCCCTGGGTTCTGAGTCCTTGGATTCAACCACCCACAGATTGAAAATAGCTCAAAAAAATGTTCCCCTGGGGCCGGAGGGTTAGCACAGTGGTTCCGGCGCCTGCCTCGCAAGCGCAAGGTCCTGAGTTCGATCCCCGGTAACCACATATAACGCTGGGCGTGGAGACACGCCCACCGACCATCAACACCACATACCACAATGCCGGACGTGGCGGCTCACGCCTGTCATCCCAGCACTCGGGAGGCAGAGACAGGAGGATTGCTGAGTTTCGGCGGCTTGCCCGGGCTACATAGTGAGCTCAGGGCCAGCCTGAACTACAAAGCGAGACCCTGTCTCAAAAAAACAAAAAGTGTTTCCCTCTGGAATAAACATGTACAGGATTTTCTGGTCATCGTTTCCAAAGCAAAACAATGCAATAACTATTTACACAGCACGATGGCGTGTGAGTGTCCCAAGTCACTAGAGATGACCGAGAGCACAGCGGAGGGGTGTCCACGTGACAGGCGGACGCCGGCGCCCTCACTGGCCGGGCTTGACAGGGCTGAGCTCGCCGCTCCGGGGCTTATGGTCTCCAAGGAAAGCGAGGGCGACTGGGCCGAGCGCCCCGCGCAGCTGCCCCGCCCACACACGTACCTTGAGCAGCATGTGCTTCTCGCTGGGCGTCAGGTACATCCTGTTCTCGTAGCAGTCCACGCACAGGTTCACGATGTCCGCCAGGAGCTCCTCGTAGCCGGCGATGACCTCGAGCTGCTGCTGCAGAGACTGCGAGACAGAGCGGAGCTGTGTCCCCCAGCACTGCGGCCCGCGCACCGCGCCTCAGGACCGAGCCTCACCTGGGTGATCTTGTTGTGGTTGGCCAGGAACATGGACAGGTTCTGGGACTCCTGGATGGACTGCGGGTCCGCCATTTTACGTAAAAACTGAGCGGCCCTTCAAAGTAAAAACAGTGAATCCCAAAATGCGCCAACATGCTAATTTTTCCAGAAAGACTTCTGAACAAAACGGGTCTCTCAGTTACTCATCTGTGGAAAGGCAGCCCGCAGAAGCAGGGGGGAGGCTCAACCAGAGGCCCAGGTGGGCCTTGTTCCCGCCAGGGCCACCTCCTCCCTGCCCTGCGCCCTCACTGGATTCTTTGTGGTCAGCTGGGGCCAGCATGCTGATGAAAACTGTTTAAGACTCTAAAGTTCACTCTCAGGAGCATCAGCCCTTCTTTCTCCTGCCTCCCTGCTCACTGGAATGCAGAAATGACAGCTGGAGCTCAAGCAGTCATTTTGGACCCTGAGGCAACACAGGAAGATGGCAGAGGAGGAGCAGAGGCCCCTGGGTTGGCACAGTGGCTTGCCGCTCTGCAGTGGACTGCCTCACTCGGGACTGTCCAGAGACAGAGGAAGAAACTGATCCTATTTAAGCTATTCTTTCTGTGGGTTTAAAAGATGATACTCGGTGAAGTCTCATGAGTTGACAGCCCGTGCTTGGTAAACAAGTTCGCTTCGCTGCTGTGAGCTCCGGCTGGGCTCCAAGCTGTGGAAGCTGGGGCAGCGTGGAGGACACTCCCGTCTTCCTCAGGCCCCACCGCAGCCTCGGGGACTGCTGTCACGCACGCACACCCGGGAGGCTGTGCTGGTCACTGCCGGCCCCAGCTGAGGTAGAGCTGCGTGGACACGTACACACGTGTACACACACACACACGCAAGCGCGCGGCTGACAGCAGCTCGGAACAGTGGGGCTGGAGCCTGGGTAGCACGAGAAAAGGCGACCAAAGGAGCCAGGGACCCAGACCACGCTGCGCCCAGGCTGCCACAAGGGGTGCCAGGCGGCACTTCTGCATTCTCCCACCCAGCAGACTCGTGGGAAGCAAGGTTCTTCGCTGAGAAGACAAAGCACGGAAGCAGCGACACTGCTGTCTCCCGGCAGAGCGTCCAGACGGCTGGGAAAGCCGCGCAGAGGCACAGCAGGCGGCCCCGCCCAGCCCTCCGCTCCGTCTGCCAGTCACCGCTTAGGGTCCCACGGTGCTGGCAGCAGAGGCGACTGCGGGCGCCTGCCAGTCAGCCCAGGGGCTCCGGGCACAGATGGCTCGGGCAGTGAGTGAATCCCGTGGACAAGGGCCCTGTCCCGAAACCTCCCTGCCCCTGCGGACTGGTGCCCAGGTCAGCGTGGCCGCACACAACCGCTGTGTCTCCTGGCATTCTCCCCAGGCCCTCGGCTCCCGGGGTCCCCACACACCTGAGGCTGCACGGACCACCAGACCCCGCCTAGCTGCTGCCTGCTCCCGGCCATGGGCTGGCACGGGGTCCCTGAGCCCAGGCGGGCAGAATGCCAGCGGGGTGCCCCGAGGCCACGCCCTGGGGTCCCGCTCACCTCTTGTAGGCAGAGTGGTCGTTCTTCACGCTGCACTTCATGTTCTTGAGCTCATCCAGCACGGCGAACATGTTGATGAACTTGCCCAGGGTGATCAGGTAGGCCTCGGACACGAAGTCCTTCCTCCGCTCCGCGTGGCACAGGCGCCTGACCTCGCCGCAGAAGCGCTCAATGGCATTTCTCTGGGCAGAAGCGGGGAGGGAGGGGCCCAGTCTGGGATGGCAAGTCCACACCCACACTCTGCGATCCTCACGCTTCCCCTCCAGCGGCCCTGCACCCCCTTCACAGCCGGGTGAAGCCAGTCCGTAGAGCACCCCAGGCCTCTGCCCGTGTGCCCCACAGTAAAGAATCCCGCGGAAGGGCCTCAGCACCAGGCCGCCCTGTGGAGCCTGCTCCGAGCAGCGCAGTGCCGCCTGCTGGCCGGCGGGGCCCTTGCCGACGCTCGGTGTCTGAGCTACGGTTTACATGCTGCAACTTTCGGGGCTCGCAAGGGGGGAGACGTTTCCTCTTGGCAACTTTTAACGTCAACCAAAATTAACCTCCTAGTCACTTCTATGTTCCTTTACTAAAGGAAACTGTAATTAAAACATCTTTTAACTTCGCCACGGGACTTCTTTAAAGAGGCAGCGTTGAGTCTCTTCCTCGAAGACACTCCTGGCCTGACCAGGGTCCCAGGATGACAGGCGGTTGGGCAGAGAGAAAAATGCCCAGGAAACAGACAGACCCAGAGGGCAGACTGGCAGGAAGCGGAGCGCCGCGTCGGCCAGACGGGACGCAGGTGTGCACGAAGGGCGGACACCCGGCACGGAGGGCAGCGTGCGCAGCGCTGCGCCCCGCAACTGACGCACACTCAACATGAAACCGCCAAGGTTAGTTTGCTGTTTTACCTGAAAGTACATGAAATTCATCAGTTTCGTGACCTCCGGCTCGAGGACCTCCACGGTTTTCTCGTAAATTTCCACTCTGTTAGGCTGCTCGTTGCATTTCACCTGGACCAAGAAAGCGGCGTGAACAGGAGCCTGCGGTTCCCGGACTCGGGACGGGCCGGTGAGGGGCGTGGCCGCGGAGGGCGTGGTATGTGGGCGGGGCTGCTGGGAGGGGCGTGGCCCCGGGGTGGCACCTGCGGGATGGCGCGCGAGCAGCTCCGCCAGGTGTACAGCATGACCGCGTACTCTTGGCCTTCCTCCAGCATCTCGTTCTGCGAAGACACGGCAGTGGGCGGCGGCGGGCAGGGAGACGCCGCGTCGCTGAACGGGGCGTCCCGACGGGCTCCCGGGCCTGCAGCCTCCACCCAGCTGGACGAGGCCAGGCCGGCGGCGGGAGGCCGGGGGCGGACGGGCCGCCCGCCAACGCCGCTCCCAGGCCGCTCCGGCGTGGACTGGACGACGCACAGCGCTGAAAACCCAGGCCTGTCACTGGATTTCAGGATGCCGCTTGTGTCCTGCTCGGCCCTTCATACAGTTTGTGGATTCAAAAGTCACATCGGTGCTCTTTAAAATGTCAGCTGTCTTTGGCAATGTTTCCAGGTTACTTTAAAATAATCACAACTTCTGACCCTGAAACTTCACATCTCCGACAAACACGTTAATCAAGTATTATCCAAAAGGACCAAGTAAAAGAGCAAGAACCGTAGACCTTAACAAAATGGACCGAACGGCCCTGTTTCCCCGATGTGTGTGCGACAGGGCTGGCAAATCCGTTAAACTACAATTCCATGTGGGTGGGTAGAGACAGGGGTAAAAATGACAATTAACTTGTCATATACTGGAACAAATTCCCCAATTTGAGTGTGTGAGCTGTATATAAAATATACCAATAAAGAATTCAATTTAGATTGATTCATTAATGTGCAAATGAAGACACCTGGAGGACACACTAATAAGTGAAATAAATAGAACACAGGTATGCAAAAACCAGATCTTTTCTTTGATATAAGTACCTATAAAGGTAAAGGAGCTCTAGAATGTATGATAGTTTTTATAGAATGGGAACTATCTAAAAGGAATTTGGTGTGGGAACATAATGAGGGGAAGGAATAAATATGATCTGGAAAAAAATAGTATGTATATAGGGGGCGGGGGGGTGGGCAGGAATGTGGGTAAAAATGAGGATTGACCTGTGTCACATACTGGTACAAATTCCCCAATGTTTTGTGTGATTGTGAGCTATGTATATAATGTACCAATAAAGTTTACTGAATAATGAAAAAGAATTCAACTTTAAAAAAAACTACACTTCTAACAACAACACCTCTCACTGGAGCCCTGACTGCCCCTGAGACCGCGCTGGGTGGCCAGCAGAGCGTGCATGCTGCCCGGAGGCACCGCAGAAGGCGGACCTCTGTTTTCTCAGGGCAAAAGTTTTCAGAAAAAGTTGTGTTCCTTTTACGTAAGAAATCAAAGCCAATCACATGTTTTCTTCCTTCTCCTTACTACACAAGCAGGGTAGAACCCTAAGTTGTGCCCCCTGCACCCCCAGAGCAGCAAGGGCCCAGCGGCCTTACCATGCTGGAGTGGACGGTCGCCTGTTCAATGTACCGGGCGATGCCTGTGACAAACGCATTTCTGTCTTCAAAATTAGTGTTGAAGTTCGGCTGAGCGGGAGAGAAAGGCCGGCGGTGAGCCGGGAGCTACCAGCTGTGTGCCCGTGCCAGCGCGGGCAGCACGGCCCCGGGCCCACCTGGTAGAGCAGCGAGGACGGCGGGGGCTCGATGCAGGGCTGCTGGTCCGGCAGGGGCAGCTCCTCCAGCAGGTCCACGTTGGACAGCGCATCCTCCAGCGTCACCTGGGCCGCCATCCTGGGCGGGACAGAACACAGAGCCGCTTGCTCCGCGACGCGCCCCCAGGTTTGCTGCGGTGGGGCCAGACTCCAGCCCCGCCGCTGCTCCCAAGGGCCCTGCATATGACCAGTGTGATCATGGCCCGTCCTTGGGGTCAGCTGAAACCAGGCCGCAGAGTCCGGAATGGGACCTACCCTGAAGGCAGGGACTGAGTGAGTCGCTTTGCTAACCTACTCTCTGGGCCCAGACAAAGTGGGCCAGACCTGGGCGGAAGTGAGATGTGGAAGCTGCAGTCGGCTCCAGACCCCGATGGCCCACGGGTGAGGCCCAAGCTCTAGCTAAAGCCCTCTGATCTGAACCTCACGGAGTCCAGCTTCCGGGCACCTTTTCTAACCAGCAGAGCTTCTTTGCTCCTTCTAGCGAACACGTGTTTGGCCACGCTCCTCGCTTTGTTGGACTTGATCTTTGTGGCCCCAGACAAGGACCCAAGAGCTAGAGGGATCTGGCTGCAGGTGTCTCTCCAGGAGCAGGTGGCCGGGGAGCGTCCCGGTGCAGGACACACAGCCGCCTCTGCGCCATCCTCCCTGCTCTCACCCACAGCCCAGGGCACGCTGATGGGCACCGGGGACAGTCCCAACCTGACTGCGCTCAGGGCGGCCCCCAGGAGCAGAGCAGCGAGGAGGCCGAGGGCCACCGAACACAGGGGCCCAAGGCAGACAAAGGTGGGGGGCCAGGCAGGCCTGGTCAGCAAGCCTCGGCTGCCAGCTGGGTGTCGAGGAGAGCGCCTCAGGACCCGGAGGACACCTCAGGACACAGAGGGTGCAGACAGCATGAGCCCAGCCACGCGCAGAAGGTGGACGGCACTGAGCTGGGCGGCTGCTTCCTCGGCCAGGGAGAACGGGGCTCTCGCAGGGCGTGTCCTAAGTGTCCAAACTGTGCGGCACAGGATCCCAGGAGGACTTCCGCTCCTCCAGGAAAAGATGCCCCAGCGCCAGAGCCAACACCACCCAGACGCTGAAGGCAGCTCCGCATGAGGCAGCACCACGAGACGGCCTAGACACAGCCGCAGACAGCACGCCCACCGGCACCGCTGAGTCGGGAGCTGACGGGAACTTTAGACCAAAAGCACCACAGGGAACACCGGAAACACCTCACCTCACCTGAGCTCAGCCGCAGAGGGGAGGCCCAACAAGCCTGAAGACAAAGCAATCCAAATGACCTCATCTGAACACCACAGAGAAAAAGAATGGAAACAAATAAAAAGAGCTTTGGGGCCTTCAGGACAAAGGTCTAATGGGTGTACAAGGCCGAAGAAGAGCAGCAGAAATTACTGAAAACATGGGAAATTTGGACAGTTCTGTTTACAGATATAAGAAGCTCTCTTGATCCCAAATAAACCCAAGGGAGTGACCGGATTTCCCCACAGAAACCAGGCAGCGAGGCGCGGACGGAGGCGGCGCCCACGCTCAGCACACACACCCGAGGGCAGCGGCCTCGGGACCCAGCCCGCTCGGCTCGGGCAGCTCTGGCCGGCCACGACGCACACCAAAGGCCAAAGGAGGAACCAAGAGTGGCCTCTGGGACTTTCCCTACAGTTCCTTCAAGACGCTCGGCGGAGGGAAGCAAAGACCCCAAGGCAGGCGTTGGGTAGTGCACCCGCCCCCACACAAACACAGCCGAATGTTTACATCGAATTAAATCCTATAAACCTAGGGCGGCAGAAACAGGAGGCAAGCTTCATCATGCTAAGATTTCCAGTCTACTAGAAGCGGCGAAACTGAGCTTCTTCTCATTAGACTGAAAAGCTCTATGAAGCAAAACCAATCAACTTTAAGTAGGTAATGTGGAGAAACTTAAAAGTGTAATGCTGGGCCGGAGGGTTAGCTCAGTGGTTCCGGCACCGGCCTCGCAAGCGCAAGGACCTGAGTTCGATCCCCGGTAACCACATATAATGCTGGGCGTGGAGACTCACACCCACCAGCAATCAACACCGAATACCACAGTGCCACGTGTGGTGGCTCACGCCTGTCATCCCAGCACTCGGGAGGCAGAGGCAGGAGGATTGCTGGCGGGGCATCACCACGAGCCTGGGGCCAGGCCGGGCTGTCATCTCAGTGTGAGGCCAAACTGTGCCAAACGGCGGTGGGCTGTGCTGTGGGTCAGCCTAGCACCCCTGCGACAGGCCTGGCTCCAGCCTCGGGGCCGCAGGGACCGGGCACAGCGGAGAAGGGCGGTCACCCAGGCAGGGTGCCGGCCTGGCTCTGCCTGACCCTGTGCCTCCAGGCTGGGAGGGGCAGACGGCAGCGGTCCTGCCACACACTGCCCACCACGCCCGCCGCCTCAGCACTAACCATCCCTCCTGGAAGGTGACTGGCCCCGGGCGGTTTGTTAGTTACAGTGACGCCTGCTTAACACGAGGCGGCCTCCGGCCAGCTGGCTGGGCAGCCACCGTTTGAAATCAAGCGCTCGCCGCTGTGGGTCTGTCCTGCCCCTGACGGAGCTCGCTGGACATGTGGACCGAAGAAGGTCTTAAGCGAGTCACTGCTCATGAGAACACAGGTAAAGCACCGTGTGTCCAGTCACGGCATGACACACTGCCCCACGCGTGTGCTGGCCCTGGTGCACAGCGCCCCACTGGGCCGCCGGTTGTGTGAAAACAGCGCACACAACTACGTCTGCACAGGCTTGAAAATACATAGCTGTTACTAGCATATGTATCTGGGACGCGGTTTTCAGCATTATTTTGAAATGTACAAGAGCAGATGCACACTGCGCTCCTCCGGCTTCCCGCGCCTGCCCCTGTGGACACGCTCGCCGCGGCTGACTCGCCCGTCTAGACGGGGCCGGCAGCACCACCACCACTCGCCATCTGCTCCCCTCCTGAAGCAGCGCAAGATGGTGCTGACCCGCTGGGTACCGGCCTCCCGGTAAATCCTGGCTTTCAGGGCTGGAACCGACAGACCGGAGCAAATAGGATCTGAGGGAGAAAAGGCGCAGCCAGCTCAGACCGAGCCCAGGCCCTGGCACTGGGCATTGGTTGGCACAGCCACAGCGGCCGGCTGACCCGCAGCTTCCCAGGCACAAGGGCACCTGCTCTGAGGAGCCCAAGGCTGCCAACCCAAGCCCGGACCTGGAGTCGGCCGGATGGGCAGGGAGGGGCACAGGAGGCGGCATCAGAGGCTCCTGGGGTGGAGGGTCACCTAAGAATGGGCGAGCAAGAGCCGGGTCTTCTCGCAGGAAGGAAAGCGGTCGTCTCTGTATCTGTTAAGCAGCACAACACACAGGCTGCAAAGTCCGGTGAAGCCAGTCTGGAAGGCAGAACTGGAGGCATCTGTCCCGGCTGGGCACCCGCTCCTCGGGGGCAGGGCTGGCACGCATGCTGCATGCTAACCTGCTAACCTGCGAGCCAATACGGCCCTCTCACGAGGAGTGCTTCCTTACAGAGAGGATTTCCCCGGCATTTCCAAACTACTCATCTTCAAAGTTTAGACCAGGAAGCAGGCCGGCTGGACAAGCAGGCAAAGGGAATCCGACATGTTTCAGCTAACGTGTGCAAAGGGTCCACTGATTTGCTTCCTCCTCGACAGGCAAATAACAGCATTTCTCAGAAAGGCACTAACTTCCAATATTTTTGTGCGATCTGTTTACATGTTAAAAGAATCACATCTGGCCGGGCGTGGTGGCTCACGCCTGTTATCCCAGCACTCGGGAGGCAGAGGCAGGAGGATTGCTGAGTTCGAGGCTTGCCTGGGCTACATAGTGAGCTCAGGGCCAGCCTGAACTGCAAAGCGAGAACCTGTCTCAAAAAAAAAAGAAAAGAATCACGTCTGGAAGAGGAGCGAGCGTCCTTTTGATTTGTTCCTTCCTCGCCGGTATTTTGAATGGCCAAGCACGGGACAGAGCCGCAGATGTGGGGCACTGGCCGCCGCCTGGGACGGCTCCCGTGCCAGCTGGGCTGCGGGCTTGCAGTCACAGCACAACATTTTCTAGCCCAGCTCTGCTACTGAATAAGCCCATTTTCACGCACAAAAATTTCAAATTTCATTTTCAAAAAAGGAACTCAGATTAAGCTAGTTTGGACGATCACCACAAGGAGCTGAGCTTGGAAACGGAGTGTGCTGAGGACTCGGGGTCCCCGAGGGCCGAGGCCTCAGCCTGCAGACCCAGGGCTGGGGCAGGTCTCCCGAGGGGGCTTGTGGCCCTGCCCACCCCGACTGGCTGCTCCCGCCCTTCCCTCCTAATCCTTTCCGCTGAGCAAACACAGCTCAGGTCACGCCTGCCAAATGTCCGCGGGCTCTCTGCCTCTCTGCCGACTGCCCTTTCTCCCAACCTCGCTCCCGGGACCCCGGGTACCTCACAGTGCCAAAGTGTCCCGGGCCAGCTCGCAAAGGTTTGCATGAAGAAAGTATTCTGATGCTAACGTAAGTAGATAAACATCCACACGGGGCGGGGAAGGAGTCTGGTTTGTGCCCAGTGAGGCCCGTCCCCCGGGTGAGAGAGGACAGCCCTCAGCAGCTGCCCTGCCTGGTGCCCGTGGGGGCCCAGCCGCGGTGGGCTCTGTGATCCTGCGGGGCCCACTGCCGGGGGGGCGGGTAGGGGTCCCTCAGGAAAACGAAAATGCTACCAGAGCCTGCAGCTCCCGGGCTGAAGCTGCCACAGGACCTGGCCTGTGTCCCGCTGGACAGAGGCCGGCTGGGCGGGGTCCTCACCAGCCGCCCCGCGTGCTGTAACTGTATTTGGGGGGGGGCAATCGGTGGGTCCCTAACCTGCCCCAGGGCGGCCGCTAGAGGGAGGGGCGGCCTGCGTCTCCTCCAGGCATGCGGCGCCAAGTGCCCTCACACCACCCCTCAGGCGCGGGATGCCAATCACCCAAGCACACTCACTGCCCACTGCGCCTGCTCTTCCTCGGGCCTCCCCACCCCGCCCAGGTCCGCGCAGGCCTCCCCACCACGGCCTCTGCGTCTCTTCAGCAGCCTCCCCGCCCTGCCCTGCGCCCAGGGACTCGCCCGACCCCGCCAGCACGCGTGGGCCCAGTGGCGTCTGCCTGAGGTCAAGCAGATGCCGACGGCCACTCAGTCACCCACTGCCTCCCAGTCTCCACTGCATCGGCCTCGACATCCTCCCACACGCCCTGCGTCCCCACACGCGTGGCCTCCCACAGAGGCACTGCCTGGATACGTGGGCCACGCCGCACCCCGCACTATGACCCAGAAGGCAGGACACAGAGACGGGCTTTTCTGGTGGCCCAGAACTCCGACCCGGCCGCTTGGCCCTGCACAGCCGGGACCAAAGCAGAGAGCAGGTCCCCCCGAGGGCCTGTCACAGTCCTCCCGCCCGAGGGCAAGGCCTGGGCCCCAGGACACCCGGGGACTGGGGGCCCTGGGCGTGGCCCACAGGCCACAAAGGCCTAGCCTCAGCACACACTGGCAGAAAAGCTCCGCCGGTGAGATCTGGGCACGCGCCGGGCCGCACCTCCCTGGCAGGGTTTAGGCCGTACCGTGCTGGCCCTAGGCGTCTCCGCCAGGCCCCTCCCACACAGGCAGGCACTTTCCTCAGTCCCCAGGGTGAGACCGCCTGCACAGAGCGGGAGAAATGGTCACCGATGTCACGTGACAAGGGCTTGTTGTCCAGAAACGCATGAGGGACTCGGGAGGAGAAAAGCAAACGAAGCAATGTAATAACAGCTAAAGGGCTTATTTCTCAAAAGAGGACGTACGGATGGCCAACAGGTAAAAAAGCAATACAGCTACCACCAGCCACCAGGGGAACACGACTAGAACCGCACTGGGAGCCTCAGCTTCCCAGTGGGAACGACTATAACCTAGCAGAGAAAGCACGCCGGCGGCCAGGATGGGAGCGAGGGGGCCCTCCGTGCTGGGTGCGGTCATTATGGAAACCAGCACGGAAGTTCCTCCAAGGATAAAAATAGAGCTACCCCGAGCAACCACTGCACCCCGCTTATCCAAAGGGAACATCCTGCGCGGTGAGGAGGCCTCGGCACACTTCTTCCTGGCGCTTTTCAGGCGGCGTCCAACACTGTCCTTCTGGGCGAGCAGTCCCTCCCCCGCCCCTCCCCCTCCCCTCCCTCGCCCTCCCCCTCCCCTCCCTCGCCCTCCCCCTCCCCCTACGGGAGGTGCCCCCTGGGAGCCTCCTCTGGAAGCTTTGCCACTGTTTTGTTCTCTCTCACTGGCTGACACCCAACCACCCAGGCAGCGTCAAAGGTATCAGAAGGCTGGAGGAGTACTTGGCTGTGAAGCCTTTTCCAGGCCGAGCAACTAGCTTTTTCATTGCCCTTAACTTTTCTCCATGAAATACAGCTTTGATTTTGCCTTTTCCAGTGTGAGGGATCAAACCCAGGGCCTGTCACGCAAGTTTTAACTTTTCACCATACTGAGTACTGCCTTTCCCTCTGGAATTTCCTCTTTCAATTCTAAATTTACCAGGAGGGAGAACTCGGAGCCCAGACACCCAGGGAAGGAAGTGGCTTCTAATCGTAGGCCCTGTCTCAGCAAAAGCCAAGGCGCTGCCCACGTGAGAACAGCCCGGCGGTAACCCCGGAGAGTTCATTCAGACATGCCCCCGAAATACACGCAAAGCTCAATGAACTGCCAGAATCGTCTCTCTCCTTGGCCGTGCTGGGGTGAACCCAGGGCCTGACCCAGGCTAAGGACTTTTGCTACCAAGAATTTCTTTCACTAGACCTCAGATACCTAAGAATTTCTGGGAGTGTGATGTGCTCTCCAATTACTGTGATTGGTTGTATTTAGTAGTATTAAAGACCTGAAGCCCCTTCCCACAGCAAAGCTGGACTGCTGCTCATAACGCACACGAGCCCCTCGGCCCACACCGCCGCAGCCGCCCGCCTTCTCCACTGAAAGCTGCGTCTCATCCACACTGAAGCCACGCACCGCGCAGAGGCGCCTCCATCCGCCCCGTGTGAACCCGCTCCGCTCCCCTCCCAGGGAAAGGGCCGTCCGGGGTTCAGCCGCCTGCGACAGGCCAGGTCCTGGTTCCTCCGTGCCGAGCAGGACTCCCGTGGCTTGACAAGAGCGCCGCTTTCGCTAGGTGACAGACGCCGCGCCTCGATCCTGCAACCTGCACACTTTCTCTACCAAGGACCGGAAGGGGGCGACTGTACAGGAGGTTTACGGGTTAAGTATGCTTTATCCAAAATGCTTGAGCCAGAAGTGTTGGGATTTTAGATAGTTTGCTTCCTTCTTTGTTTCTGTCTGAGGCTGGCCTCAAACTCACAGCCATCTTCCTGCCTCAGCCTCTGAAGTGCTAGGGTTACAGGGGTCCAACACCACGCCTGGCTTTGGGCATTTTCTGTGATTCTGGAATACGTCCATATACACAGCGAGAGATCGTGTGGATCAGACACAAATCTAAACACAAATTCCATCTTGTTCCAAATACACAACAGCCTGAAGGGAACTGCAGTGTTTCTCGTGTGCCTGTGTTGTTCTGGTGGGAGTACGTGTGTTACCGGACACTAAACTCAAGGCCTTCACGCTTAGCTACATCTTTATCCTTGTGTTGTTGTTATTGTTGTTGTTGTTATCGTTTTGGGACAGGCTCTCGCTTTGTAGTTCAGGCTGGCCCTGAGCTCACTATGTAGCCCAGGCAAGCCTGGAACTCAGCAATCCTCCTGCCTCTGCCTCCCGAGTGCTGGGATTACAGGTGAGCCACCACGCCCGGCACTGCAGTGTGTGGTTACTGGGGATCGAGTCTAGAACCTTACGTTTGCAAGGTGGATGCCAGAACCACTGAGCTAAATCCCCTACCCTCTATCCTTTTTAAATTATTTACTGCTTAAATTTTGAGACAGGGTCTCAAAATCAGTAAATTGCCCAGGCTGGACTGGAACTTGCAATGCTCCTGCCTCGGCCTCCCAGGGTAGTGGCATTACAGGCCTGAGTCACCACCTATATGTGCCTGTGTTTTAAATGAAACCCCTCACATACGGTCACACATGAAATGTTTTGCTGACAGTGTCATGTTGGTAGCCAAAAAGTTCTGGATTTTGAAGTGTTCTGGAGTTTACATTTCCAGACTACACATGTTCAACCTGTGTGAGGAGAGTGTCTTTACTCTTAGGAAACACACACAGCAGGGTTGGGGATTTAGGTCCCCGCGTTCGATCCCCGGTACAACCTACCACAAGAAAAAGAAAACACACATTGTGGTGGTTGGGGGGTAAAGCCTCAGGTCAATGGAGAAGCGACGTTTCTGTGTGTTTTTGTAATACTGGGCTGAGGATCAACTCGGGGCCTCCTTCCCACACAAAGGCCGACACTAGGCTCCTGAGATACATCCACAGCCCCGTGCTGTTCATTTTTGCAATGATCTGTAAAGCTGAAATTATTTCCCTGAAAAACTTTTGGTGGCCATAAGGAAAAGGAAATGAGAGCGCTCAGAGCAGACTGGCGTTTCCTCCTTGCCCTGGACTGTGGTCCGGGCACAGCTCCCTGCCGGGCCCGTCTGCACCCAGTGCAGGGGGACACACTCCTGCGGTGCCCGGGACGCTCGCCCCACTCACTCGCCCGGGGAGGAGCCAGCCGTGGCCCACGGCGCTGCGCACGGTGCCAAGCGCGGAGGGCAGGCGGTCACCGCAGAGCAGCAGACAGGGAGCGTCTGCTGCAGGGGCCCAGCAGGCCGGAACCGGCGCCGAGCAGACGCGGCACCTACTCAGCC
>PVIC010026526.1:0-24457 GCA_004025085.1 Thryonomys swinderianus
TTTTTTTTTTTTAAGACTGATGATGTAGCTCATTGTGAAGGCTTTGGGTTCAATCTCTAGTGACAAAGAAAAAAGGTGAAATAAACAGGAATGAATTATTTTATACCAGAGAAACTTAATGATGTTATTTCTATTGACTCCTACTAGGAAATAAAACTGAAAAGTTTTAAATTCTAAATTATCTCTTTAGAAACATAATCATAGGGCTGGCGATTTAGCTCAGTGGTTCCACCACCTGCCTGGCAAGCACAAGGTGCCTGGCTCAATCCCCAGTAATCACATACAACAATACTGGGCATGGTGACTCATGCCCACCAGAAATCAGTACCACATACCAGAGTGCTGGGCATGGTGGCTCATATCTGTAATCCCAGCACTCAGGAGGCAGAGACAGGAGGATTGCTATGAGTTTGAGGCTTGCCTGGGCAACATAGTGATCCCAGGGCCAGCCTGAACTATAAAGCGAGACCTTGTCTCAAAAAAAAAAAAGAAATATAATCATATATCCATCAGAACATAAAGAGCATGTAATGTTACATAAATACAAGTAATGGAAATAAGTGTAATTTCTAACCAAATCATCCTGATAACAGGCATGGTATTAATTTCACTTCTGCAGATGGAATCCATGGAGTGTTGGGAGCTGGGCTCTTGTTACTGCTCCTGCATTAAACCCTCTAGACAGGATGGTTCACTGGTCATGGGCCGTGCATGCCCAGTGTCATCACAAGTGAAGCTGGAAAAGATTTTGTCTGTGACTTGTTTCAAGTGATCATGGCCACTCTCTAACAGACAGCAGACTCTGTCCCACCAGCCTGATTCTGCTGACGCTGATTTAGAGTCCTTCGCTCTCCTTCTCTTCAGTCTCACACCGGGTCAGAGCAGTTGTCTCCTCCCAGGCCTTGCAGGGGTTCCAGGTACTGACATTCCTCACTGCACAGCATGGGGAATCTCTTGCTGACATCAGTGCTCCTCTGAAGGAGCAGCCAGGAGCTCACAAAGTGGTGTCTCACTAGAATTTTCACATGGAGACTTCAGCTTTTTCTTAGGCAATAAGTACTTCTTATCCACAAAGACAGGCACATTTCCTCATTTTTTTGGAAAATGCCTGCCCAATCCTATGTCCAAACGACCAAATTTCACCTGTCAGTTACTGTCCTGGCAGTTACAATGTTCATGAACACAAACTCACCTGGTTCTCCTGGAAACCACAAAATCTGCATGGTTTAACGTCCCAAGACAACCATCACATTCATGGCAGAACAGAACTACTTTGTTTACACTTCCTATTTTGACAAATGAAACAAGGAAAAGGCATATTCTTAAGGGTTGGCACTGGGTGGACTTAATAGTGGCACTGCTTTGCCAAGGACTCTGAGGATGAGCTGGTCTTGGGCCAAGTGCAGGTGTCAGGCATGGGACCACTCCAAGCCCACTGGTGCAGCCCATCTTGATTTACGCCCACTGGCCTACAGTGCTGCAACTGTAGTTTTGACCATCAGACACATTCCCACAGGGCAAATGGTAGGATGTAGAATAGTCATTTAGTATTTTTAAGACTTAGGCGTGACTCTGGTTTATCACGAAAACTTTTCTTGTGAGATTTCTTTTGGGCTTAGTGCTCAATCCAGATACTTCTGTCTGGGAAAGAATAACCTGAGTTAACCTGAAAAAATCACACATATTTATACTCTACACTAAAATGTTCTAAAAGATTCCAAAGAACACCTTCCCTTGGGCCAAGGAGTTAGCTCGGTGGTTCTGGTGTGTGCCTGGCAAGCACAAGGTCCCAAATTCCATCCCTGGTACCACACGCCATAATGCTGGGTGTGGTGGCCCACGCCTATAATCCCAGCATTCGGGAAGCAGAGGCAGGAGGATTTCTGAGAGTTCAAAATAGCCTGGGCTACATAGTGAGTTTAGGGCCAGCCTGAACTACACAGTGAGATCCTGTCTCAAAAAAGCTAAAAAACAAAACAAAACAAAAACAAAAACACCTTCCCTTAATATCAGAGAAACACTTCCTCACACATCAGGTAACTTCTGGAAAGCTCTGTGTACTCAAAAGAATAAACACAAAAAGACACAGTGTGCTATATGAGTATGCAAGCCTAATGAAGTACCAGACCCTGGGCAGGTTGAACAGTTTAAACAGCAGAAAACTATTACTTTAACAATTATATCACAAATGTGGAGGCTGAAAATTTAAAATCAAGGTGTAACTAGGGTGTGTTCCATTAGAAAACTGTAGAGAAGATTCTGTTCCAGACTTCTTCTAGATTTTGATGGTTTTCTGGATATCTTTAGAATTCCTTGACTGGCAAATGCATCACCAGACTACTGTCTTCACTTGCACATGGTTTTTGTGTGCCACTCTGGAGCCCAAATTCCCCCATTCACAGGGGAATTTATGTTGGAAACTCCCTTGTATCCATTTATCTGTAACTCTCCAATATCTAAGATGTTACATTCTGAGTTCTTGAGAGTCAAAGCTTCAAATATGAACTTTGGTACATTCAATTCAATCTAAAACATATGCCTTACTGTTATGAAAACAGCACTGATCTCTGAGAGCCAATATAAAGCCTCTAGTATCTTCGAGGATGCTAAGACTATAGCTTGAGAAAGCACACAGAGATGCCTTACTCTATTTATGCTGTTAAAACAGTATCTTAGACTGGGGAGTTTAAAGCCAACAGGCATTTATTTCTCACAAATCAGGAGGCTGGAAGTTCCAGATGAAGACACTCTCCAATTCAGAAGAGGGTTGCTGTTTGCCTCTGAGATGGGGCCATCTTTCTGTGTCCCAGGCTGGTAGGAAAGGAGAGGGAACCTCTCTGTGCTACAGGTACTAATCTTGCTACAGAGCCCACCCTAGAGATGTTCTCACTCCCATAATATCTTCACTTAAGGTTTTACTGTATAGATTTGGAGGGACAGAAACATTCAGGCTACAGGGAGAATATTCACTTGCTTTTTTTTCATTATGTTATTTCTTCATTATTACTTCTTTTTATAATTTTAAAATTACTTCTTAATGAACTGGGGGAAGAGCATGAGGTTGCAATCTTTTTTTTTTCCTAGTTAACTACCTGCTTATCAATATTCTTATTATGCTTTGGACACATATGTCCCCTAAGTTTCATGTTTTAAGAGATGAGGCTTTTGGTGATTGGATCATGGCCATGCTACTCTCATCAGTGACTACCCATTCTTGAGTTCACAACTAAATCTGCTGTTAGAAGAGGCAAGTCACTGAGGGGGATGCCTTTGGAGGATATCTTGTCTTCCTGGATTCTCCTTTTTCCTTCTGTTTCCTGGGTGCCATGGTTGAGCAGCTTTATTCCACTGTGCCCTGCCCCATGCTACTTCTGTCCTGGAGCTGGCAAACCATGGACTGAATCCCCTAAAACTATGAGCCAAATGAAGCCTCTCCACCTGTAAAGTGTGGATGCCAGGTATTTTGTCCAAGTGATGGAAAATTGACTAATACTGCCTTTTAGAAGAATGCTGCTTCATCTTTTCATTTCTCTGTTCTTTAATAAACTGGAAGAATTTCCCACTCTTACATGATGGCTGTTGATGTACAAAAAGATAGAAACTTTTGGATGTTTTGTAACCATCATTTTATTAATTAGCTTTTATCTTTCAGTGAGCTCTGAGCACTGGAGGCTACACACTACAAGGCCTGCTTCTACTGGCTTGTGTGGGGTGAGAGACTGTCTCAGAATGGACACTGTTTGTTTTTATCACAGTGATCACAGATGTGGAGGCTTAGATCACTGGATGCTGATACATCACCATTACAAGAAGACTAACCAGAGTCCTCCTCACACAGACCCCACCACAGACTCTGGCTGACCCACCTTTCCTAGCATTTCTAGGAGCTCTTCATCCCCATGTAGCCTGGTGCCCGCTGTTACCTGGTCCTTACTCCTTTAGACCAATCATGTTGCCATCTAAGACAGAAATAAGATGCTCCTCTGGATCTTTCTTCCCCTTTGTGTTCTGGTCACAGTTACGGTGCTACAACTAAGATTACCCATTCCTATGTTATCCTCTGTTATCTTTCTTTTTATGCTGTGGCATCACTGTGTTTCCCAGAGATTTCCTATATTTTACAAGATTGTCTACTTAAGTGTAATTATTTCTTTAAACTTTTCTGACATTTTCCCAGACCAGAATGCCCTTCATGAAGCTTGTTTCTAGAATTTCTGTGGCTTGTTTCTACTGCAGCCTTCTTCCTTTGCATTGCAAGACTATTGCCTCACACCTGTAGATGCTGGTGGGAAATCCATGCCAGGCTCACTCAGGAAGGCCCATCCTCTCACCCAGGTCTTAGGTAGAGCTCAGCGGAGTACAATTTGTGAGTAAGAGTGAGCAAGCTACCAGTAAAGCTGCAAAGGCTCCTTCTCCCCAACTCCCAGCTTCCACAGCCTCAAAAGCTTCCCCACAATTCCATTCCTCCTGCTGCCACAGTTGTCCAGATCTCAGGCAGAACAGATACAGAAATTACCATGATAGGTTCTTCTGCCTTTTGTGCTCCTTCTCAGTCTGGAGGAGCTCACAGCCAACACCAGCCAGCCGTGGCTGCCTGCTGACCCTGGCTGGCTACAGAGCCATAGGGCGAAAGCCCAAACCCAGCACCAGAAGCTCCATCCCAGACCCACTGGTAGCGCTCTGTCACCTAAGAGTTCAACTCCTAAGACTAAGAACACGAGTGACTTTTTACTCTGATACTTTGCAAATATGTTTAGATGACTAAAGTAAGTGTATTGTGCTTCTTAAATAAGGCATTTTGGCAAGAAGATTTTAACCAACATCATCATTGCAGATTCCCCCATGGGCTTGCATTTGATTTTACATGCATGCAAAAATGAGGATAATGAGGATAATGATCTGATCATTTTGCTTGGCTTTGCTTAGTGGTAAATAAATAGAATTCCGGGGGGAAAACCCTAGTATTTTTAACTTTTCATTTAAAATAGTGTATATTTAAGCTCTAGCTGAAGAAATAGCCAGATGCATGCTCTATTTTGTTTCTTAAAATGCCCTTGATTGATATTTATATATATTCTAGATGGAAATTTTATATTTTAGCATTTTCTTGGGGACACTTTCTGCCAGTCTGCGGGTTAGAGGGTCACTGTGGAAGTTTTCTACATAAGAATACATCCTTAGACACAGACAGCTGATTATGCGGTGGGGCTCTCACTGGCAGAGGTTCCTGCTACCTGAGGTGAAAAGTCCTCAGGGCATAATTAAGTCCTGGGATTTCCACAGCAGAATGGGACTGTGACAGACTGGGAGGCCACAGGCCAAGTCCTTTCCCGTCTGACGCAGAGCATCGGGGCAGCTCCCCATGGCTGGCTATGCCAAGTCTCAGCACCACACAGGACTCCGCTTGGACTGTCTGACACACATAGCTTCTGCCTCTCTCCATGCTAGATTTTCTGAATGAAAATTCTCTTTGTATCACATCTGATAATCTTGCTTATTTCCATTCCATGACTCTGAAGAAAAGTGAAAACAAACTTTCATTTTCTTTATCCTGGTTTTGTTTTGCTGTGATTTACAAAGCAGTTGCTTTTTAGGAACTTCCCTGAGGGTGAACCTTTCAAAGTTAGTAAGCCATATTAGTTTGGCTGCACCACATTCTTCAAAACTTAACTCCAGATTTGAATGTATGGTCACCTTTCTGTCAATGAGACAAAAGTCCAAGACAAATAACTTCAAGGAAGGAAAGTTCATTTTGGCTCACAGTTCTTGAGGGTTCAGTCCATGATGGGGATGGCATCATCAACTATAGGGAAGAGGAGCAGCAGCAGCATTAGGCTGGCAGTGGGTGTGTGTAGAAGTACAACTGCTCACCTCAGCAGCCAAGAAGAGGACAGCATGGAGAGCCAGGGAGGGCGATGGTTCTGGAGACAAACATGATGCTCCCTCTTGCTCCAAGGGAACTCATCATCCTGTTCCCCTCACCACCAACACTGCCTGAAGATTATTCACTCAGCAGTGGATTAAATCACTGATTCTACCCAGTCACCTCTCTAGGCCCCACGTCTCAAACATGGCTGTGTTGGGACTAGAACCTTATATTGGAGTCTCTGGCGACATTGCTATCCATGTTTCCATACCACATTTCTTCTGAAATTCTTTGGAGTCAGTTATTTTAAAACAGTGACAATATATATGAAATAACAATAACAAATATATGGAAGAAAATATAACACTTTTAAAAGATTTGGCCATTGGGCCAGAGGGTTAGCTCAGTGGTTCCGGCGCCTGCCTCGCAAGCGCAAGGTCCTGAGTTCGATCCCCGGTAACCACATATAATGCCGGGTGTGGAGACACGCCCACCAACAATCAACACCGCATACTACAATGCCGGACGTGGTGGCTCATGCCTGTAATCCCAGCACTCGGGAGGCAGGGACAGGAGGATTGCTGAGTTTGCGGTGGCTTGCCTGGGCACCATAGTGAGCTCAGGGCCAGCCTGAACTACAAAGCGAGACCCTGTCTCAAAAAAGCAAAAAAAAAAAAAAAGATTTGGCCATTTCACAATACAGCTTTGTGGTCTCATATAAGTTCATATCCCACACAACATAATTCGCATTACACAGTTCCCATTAAAATTAAAGTTGATCTTTAATACGATATCTTAATAATGCAAATGACTTTTATCATCTTAATCTAGAATACTAAATCTGCACCAAGGGAAAAATTGAGCGTTCCTGGGAGAAGCTTCCAACCTAATGCCTGTGGATAAACTCATCAGTCACTAAGGGCCCTGTTGCTATAGAAACAGTAGAAAGCTGGGTATGGTGGCTCATGCCTGTAATCCCAGCATTTGGGAGGCAGAGGCCAGAGGATTGCTGTGAGTTTGAGGCTAGCCTGGGATACATAGTGAGTTCAGGGCCAGTCTGAACTACAAAGCAAGACCCTGTCTTTAAAAACTAAAGAAAATAAAAAGAAAAGAAAAGAGAAGGAAAGGAAAGAGAAGAGAAGAGAGAAGAGGAGAGGAGAGGAGAGGAGAGGAGAGGAGAGGAGAGGAGAGGAGAGGAGAGGAGAGAAGAGAAGAGAAGAGAAGAGAAGAGAAGAGAAGAGAAGAGAAGAGAAGAGAAGAGAAGAGAAGAGAAGAGAAGAGAAGAACAGCAGAAAGTGAAGCTCAGTATTGTGCTTGAGTCCCAGGCTCAGGAGAAAACAGATAGGTGGATCCTACAAGAAGGTCACCCCATCAGTTATCCTGAGGAAAACCTCTGAAACAGGTGCCCAGCTTCTAGTAAGGGCCCTAATTAATGCAGGAAAGGACAGAAGGCTCAGATGACAAGTGAGAGACTTCAGCTAGCATGGTCACCAGCTGAGGCCACCTCTGTGCTGACCATGAGGCTAGGCCGCTCCTCCCCAGGCTGCTCCTCATCCCCTCTCAGGACACAATTCCATGCACTTCTTCTTCTGTCCAGTAGTTCTTGTGTCCCTAGAAATCCCTGCTATCTTTGTCGGAGCCCCTTCTGCCGGGCACAGGACAAGCTGTAGTCACATGTGACCTGGCCCTGTGGGGAACCTGTGTTTGACTAGAGGGTCCTCAGTTCTCTGGGGATTGTCCCCTCACAGGGAGACATGGGTTCTTTCTCTCCACGGATGTCCACCTGTTCCTCCCTAAAGGTGATACTGTTTATCTCTGTGAAGAACAAACCTTTCCTCTGCATCTTCATCAGCCTCTTACTGCTTGACCCTTCCAAGTCCTTGTCAACCCCAGGTTGAGCTCATCCTTTTGGGTTAACCAAGGGCGCACCTCTTTGCTGCTGACTTTGCCGTTGCCACTAGGTCCCTCTCTCATCAGTGTGGTATCCTGTTTTCATGTCTTTCAGCACCCAGGCCCTGATAGAGGCTGAGCTGATCTCTGATCATGACCTTCCTTTCCAGAAACCCCTTGACTTAATGTGGGGATCACTGTCTGCTCTTAGATCCCCCCTTACATGTGCTCCTGTGGTCTGCTTTTGTGTGTCAGTGTGTATGCATTTGTATGTGCTCATATACAGGGGTGAATCAGTCTTCAGGTGTGTAGGTAAGTGTGAGATATGCACGTATAATATGCATATGAGAATGTGTGGTATCTGTTATGTGTGTGATATGAGTGTTAGACACTTTTGATGTTGGAACAGTTTACTAGAAGTGCATAATGTAAAGAAGGAGAGATTTATTCTGGCTCACAGCTTCAGAGATACTAGTCCATGGTCAGCTGGCTCCAAAGCAGAAATATTGTGAATCAAGCGGTTCATCCCATGGTATCTAGGAAGCAGAGCAAATGGGAAAAGGCCAAAGAGAAGAAGGTTTGGGGACTAGCTGTAGTACTCAAGTTCCCATAAACACATAACACGTAAGCCACCCAGACACAGTGAAAATGTGCCAATCAAGTTGGTCAGCAAAACTAACCATCCTAAGACCACCTTTCAACTTCAGCTCAGATCTCTTTTGCACACTGAGTCTCCAGCAGACACAATAACAAGGTCATTACTTCACCTAAAATGATGTAACAAACCTCAGTACAACCAAATATGCATTAAGTCTTTCCCCCAATTCCCCAACAGTATCAGAATTGGCCAAAAGTCCAAGTCCAAAATCTTTCCTAAAATATGAGGAAAACTCTTAGCCGTGAAACCCTGTAAAAATCAAAAGAAAGTTAAACATTTCCGAAGTACAGTGGTTGAAGGTAAGCATTCCAATTCCAAAAGCAAGGACTAGCATGCTAGAAAAGTCATTTCAAAATCCAGAAGGACAAACACTATATCAAATTCCATAGCTCCACATTCAGCATCTGGGCATGTTGTGGCAAGACGTGAGTTCTGCAGGGCTTCAGTAGCCCTCCCTCTCTGGCCTTGCTAGGTGCAGCTCACAAGACCTCCCTATCATGTTGACTCCACCTCTTTAATGCACTTTCCTCACCAGACATCCCAACCCCTGGCTTCTCTAGTTTCCTGGGGTCTCTACTGAAGCTTCATTTTCACTCTCAGCTTCATGTGTCAATCTCTCTGGGACTTTCTGCAGGAGCTCTGGTTCTGTCCCATATTGCTAGAATCTCAGTCCTTCTTTGGAATTTGGGTGGCAGGCCAAATGGCCCCCAACTCTACAATCTGTGTACCTGCAAAGTCACTGGATGTCAAATCTCATCTTGCTAGGGTGAGCAATGGCCAGACCCCTTGAATGATGGCTGTAACAGCCTATGAGTATTGGTGGGCTGATCATGAAAAAAATGATTCCTTAGGGTGCCCTGAGGGAACAGGACACCTTGGGGCTCTTTCCTCCAAGCAAGCTGTTCCAAAGACTTTATACTTTGACATCCTTGAATTGGCAATGGTTGGAGTTTTGTTGATAAGTGCTATGCCCTCAAGACATCTTTCTTATCGAGGTGTATCTTTTCTTATCCAGATATTATCTTGGCTTCATTTTAGTCATGGTAATATCTTCAATAACCACAGCTTCTATGCCCAGCAAATTTTTTTAATTGAATTATTTATTGGTACATTTTATATACATCTCACAGTCATACATAACATTGGGGAATTTGTACCAGTATATGATACAAGTTAATTCTCATTTTTACCCACATCCCTACCCACCCACACCTCCCCACCTCCTATATACATGCTCTTTTATTTTCTTTCAGAATCATATTTATTCCTTTCCCTCATTACATTCCCACACCAAATTTCCTTTGGAAATTTCCCATTTTACAAAAACTGTCATACTTTCTAGAGCTCATTTATATCTACAGGTGCTCCTATCAAAGAGAAGATCTGGTATTTGCCTATCTATGATCTGTTTATTTCACTTATTAGTGTGTCCTCCAGGTGTATCCATTTGCACATATATGAATCAGTCTTGTCATTCTTTATGGCAGAATAATACTCCATTAAAAAAAAACCACATCTTTGTTATCCAGTCTCCAGTTGATGGGCATTTGGGTTGTTTCCAAGATTGAGCTATCACGAACTGAGTTTCTATGAATAAGGGTGTACATCTGTCTTTCCAATGTGATTTTTAAAATTCCTTTGGGTATATTACTAGCAGGGGATGGCAGGGTCAAAAGGGACTCCTAGTTCTAGTTTTCTGAGAAACTCCACACAGATCTCCACAATGGTTGCACAAGTCTACAATCCCACCAGCAGCGGAGAAGGTTTCTTTCTCCCCACAGCCTTGCCAGCATTTATTGTTGGTTGATTTTGTAATAGTGGCCATTCTTTGTGGAGTGAGATGAAATCTCACTGTTGTTTTCATTTGCATCTCTCGAATGACCAGTGATGTTGAACATTTCTTCATATGCTTCATAGCTACTTTGACTTCTGTCTCTGAGAAGTGTCTGTTCATTTCAGATGCCCATTTTTGAATTGGGTCTTTAAACTTGGAGAGGCTGGTCTGTTTAAGTTCTTTATATATTGTAGATAATAGCCCTTTGTCTGATAAACAGCTAGTAAAGATTTTTTCCCATGTTGTTGGTTGTCTTTTAGAAGTGCCAGTGATTTTTTTTGCTCTGCAGAAGCTTTTCAGTAGGATGAGATCCCATTTGTCGATTCTTTCTGTTAGTTCTTGTGCTATAGAGGTTTTATTCATAAAGTCTCTGCCTAAGCCGACATCTCCAAGAGTTTTACCTAACCTGTTTTCCAGCAGACTTATTGTTTCTGTTTTAATGTTTAAGTCTCAAATCCATTGTGAATTTAGTTTTGTACATGGTGAAAGAGATAGGTCTAATTTTTTATGCCCAGCAAGTTAAAAAAATCTTTTTGCTTGGTTTGTTCCTAATTATTATTATAAATCTGGATAAAATCATTCATATTATGTACAGAATGTTGCATTGCCTTGAAGTTCATCTGCCAGGTTAAGCATGAATATAATACCTTCATTTATTTATATTTTTGTACCAGGAATTGAACTTGGGACCTTATAGGTGAGCAGGCACCAAAACCACTGAGTTAAATCCTCAGCCAGTGTACAACCATTAAATTCAACCTCTCACAAAGTTTTAGGCAATAGACAAAATGGAGACAAGTTTTTGCCAGAAAGTGATGAACTCTAGTCCAGTTCCAGTAAAGTCTTCATTTCATCTGAAGCTTCACAAACGGTCTGTAGTGTTCAACACTCTTATCAGTATCCTGAACACATACAAGAACATTCCATCAAGCTTTGGGTGCAGCTTTCTCACCTTTCTCTAGTCAATTTTCCAAACATTCCCAATATCCAAATGCAAGCTAGATCCAGAGGTTTCTCAACTGTATGGTCAGGTATAGTTACGGTCCCAGCCTCACTCTCAGGACCAGTTTTCTGTATCAGTCATTTTCTCTGCTGTCGGTACAAAATACCCGACCTTCTCAACTTAAAGGAGGAAATATGTATTTGGGGTTGTAGTTTCAGCAGTTTGAATCCTTGGTTGCTGGAAGGGCATGCTTGAGGACAGCTTCTCCTCTCATGGCCCCTGGGAAGCACAGAGAAGCAAAGAAAAAAAAAAACCAGAGTAAAAGGCCAGGGAACAGTTATAGTTTCAAAGATCTCACACATAGAAAGTGGGCTTTACTAATCTCCTGGGTATTTCTCCAGTCAGTCAAGTTGACCATCAAGATTAGCCATCATAATGTGAGAGCTTGTGTGCATGCAGTATGTGTGAATCTGAGAATGTGTGGCATGCGTGTGGTCTGTGTATATGATGTGAATATGTGAATATTTCCTCCTTTATGATGATTTCCATAGAACAGCTGTGAAATTGTGAGAGTAAAATGCGCAGTATGACAAGAGATGGTTTTTAGGTCAGCCCAGCAGTGATATGTAATTTGACCGAATTGTTTCTCCTTGGTCTTGCTTCTCTTTAGTCAAAAGCAGATCATGTGACCCAAAGACAAGGCTCTATTTGTTGTACTTTGGCCTGTGCATATAATATTTAAAAGATAAAAAGGATGAAGTGAGAACATTTACTTTCCCACAACAATGTGTTTATTTCAATTAGTTTTTGGTTATTTTGTATTCTAATTTCAATTTTAAAATGTACTTTTGACTGAAATGCAGCAGCATTCTCTTCCTCTAGGGTGTCCCTATTCAAGTGATTGGCTTAAATGTAATTGGCATTTATTCTTTAACACAACTGAATGCTGATGTCGCTCTAAATCTCCTGGCTGCAACTTTTTTCTTGGCCTCAATCCTGTGACCAATAGGAAGCTTTTTGGTGATCTTATCTAGGAAAAGAGGTATCAATGGAGGTATAAACAAATGCAGGAAATGGATCAGCTACCTTTAGAGGAACTGAATTGCTCCAGAATGCAGGATCCCATCCACTCTGTCAGCCTGCTGGCTGCTTGACACTGTTATTTCGGAATGCAGAGACTTACTGACCCAGCTCAACTCCCATAGGGACAGTTATACTCTGGAAACTCTAACAAGAACTGCACCTTTGAGATTGTGTTTTCAATACAGAGTTATCCAGTGCAGGTCAGCGTACCACTGTAATCACACTTGTAATCAGCATTGCCCTGGTTCCCTCCTCTGAAACATGCCCCACAAGATACAGGTTGAAAGAGTCTACTATGATTAGACATCTGCAGAATCTAGACCATTTCCTAAATCCACGAGAACACACGATGGCTGAGATACTGCCTGATGTATCTTGGTACATGTGGGGAATCTCAGGTCTTAGAACTGTATTTTAAAAATTAACGTCTCATAATATTAGTGAAGCAATGCAGAATGTATAAACTGTGTTATTTGTATAGTATTAAAATTAATGTTCTGAGTCAGACTATTTAACTTGAGCCAGCTATCAGCTGCACATCTTTCTTTTATTTCATATATTTCAATATATCCTAAAATAATTGTAAATACTTCGACTTAAACTTTTTCTTCATATACATATCATAATAAATTTCCCTTGTCATGCTTTGTTGCTCAGTGATCACAAATTACATTACATTCAAACTTAATGGAAAAGGATGCTAATTTTTCCAAATCCCATTAGTACAGAATGGAAACACTTGTGTGTTTTTATTTCAAGTTTTTATGATCAGCATCAAGGGATTTTATGCTTAAGGACTGACTTGGCAGAGATGCTCCTCATTGCTCTTCTCCATTGATGTTTGGAGAGCTGTGGCTGTGAGTAGTGTTCACAAGAAAGTAAAACCCATCTCTCTTCTCTCAGAATACATATATCAGAAGGACAACGTGCAACAGAACGCCAGCTGGCGTGTTTTGAAGTAAGCTGGCAGGCATGTGGGTGGATTTTTTGGGGGAGCTACAAACAACCAATAACTGATTTTCTGCTTGCCCCTACCTGCAGAATGTTTTCATAAAACATGCTTATCAGAAAGACTTACCTAAAAATAAGTTGAGTATGCATTGCTATCTACTATTCAAATGCATCTAAAGCAAGATGCTCATTTGTTCAAGAAATTCTAGTTTAAAGCTTGGAATAGGAAATGGTGAGAATAAATAGTACCAGATATAGTACTGGTTTCTAGCCTGTACTGAAGTGACATCTTCCAACCAGTGCCCACAGAAAAGCATGTCCTAGAGTGTGAGCCCAGCTGATGAAATTTTTAGATGCAACTTACAGCATCTCCAAATCTAATCTCCTGTGCTTGTTCCTTAAATAAGGACCCAGTGAACAGAAGAACAAATGTTGGAGCAAGAGATTTATTTGGAAAGACAGCAAAACTAAGACGATGGCAGACTAGTGCTCTAAAGGGCCATCATCCCTCAGTGTAAGTCTCATTTCCTTTTATCCTTAGGGAGCAGTGGGTGGTTAGAGAAGGGCTAGTGATGGAGACGTCCAGGCGCCTGCCCTGTGGTCTGGAAGGGACACTGAGATCTGGCAGTTGGCACATAATCACAAGCTCATGGTGCCCCAGCCCATCTTGAAAACAACTCAGTTCTCCAAGTCTCCGTGCCTTCTGTCCTGTTCCAGGCCCCTTCCAATGCCTGCAGGTCCACGGGAAGAGTCAGTATTCCTGGCAGAAGTGGTTTCAAGTCTGTGCACAGTAACTAAGCCAGTGTCACCCTTGTGCCATGGCAGAGGTGTTGTCTGCACCAAAGCTCCCTGAAGGTTGACCACGCGTGAGCTGCAAGACCTCTAAAGTCAGTATGCGACCTTTAACATTAGTGGTTTTTAAAGTCAACTGAAGATGAATAACTAAAAGTAAGGTTAGAGGATTTTCAAGTTTTCCTTTAGTTTCAAGAGTCTTTTCAGAGGGTAATGGTGACAGTGATGAAGAAGTATGACACCAAAATGAGGTGACACTGAAAAACTTAAGAAGGCCTAGGACCCTTCCAGACCTGGACTTTCCACAGGGTGGAAGAACCATTTAAATGAAGGAAAATGACAGTGATTTCTATCTGTCCCCAAGAACTAGTGAGCTTGGGCCAACTGGAGCCACTCGGATAAGGAGAGGTTTCACCAGCGTGGGGCTGGGGGAGACTGAGTGACATGATCATTCCTGAGCAACTGGATGACAGGTGAGACACAGTTCGCTCTTCCTGCTCCACTGTCTGAAGGATTTCAAGAGTGATCCATAGAGAGAGTCTCCATACAGTGCTGCTTCTCATAGGAACTCAGCCTCCAGAAGCCGCTTGCAGGACTCCTGGTGCTCCAGGGCAAAGGGAGGCTTCTGTCTGTTGGAGGAGCAGGACCAGAGGTCAGGAAAGTGGAGTCTGAAGTGTGTTCCCGGCAGGAACCAGGACCAAAAGACTTGAAGCTCGAGAGTTCCAGAATGCTCCATTCCTAGCTCACCTTAACATATGAGGTGTGTAAATGAGAAATCTGTGATGTGCATATGTCAGGGCCTGTTGCAGATACAACCACAACATGTGGCCTGATTCAGACAAATGGTCAAGACTACAGCACCATGATATAGTCCTGCAGCATCTGTGAGTCATGAATGGTCTTTCTGACCACTGGCCAGGTATCAAGGGCTGGCTTGTCAGTGTGAGTGCAGTTCACCCGATGATATTAGTGGCCAGTTACTGCTTTCATGTCAGACACACTGTGCTCAGTATCACTAAGCTGCCAAGACCAAGGCAGTAGCCCAGGGCTTCAGAGAAGCAGCACTTTGGACTCTTACTAAGTTCTCAACTAGTGGAGGACAGAAGAGCATAGTATGGCTGTCATGAAGTGGCAGGTACTCCAGAAAGACAGTACCAGTTGGAAGAAAGGAGAGGCAGCCAGAAAAAGAGAAGTGTCTTAGGGAACTGGTTCATAGCACTAAACCCCACGGAGAGCCCAGCAGGTTGGAGGTTGGCTCAGGAGCAGATGCTTCAGCAGAAACACAGAGGCCTCTGGGGCAGAATCCTCCCTTGCTAAGGGGATCTCAGTCTTTTTCTCTTAAGATCCTTCAACTGCCCGGATGAAGCCCAGCCACACCCTGAGGTCCTCTGCTTCACTTGGTCTATTGACTTGAATGCTAATTTAACTGAACAGTAGAGCTTCTTTGGGCTGATCTACAGTGGGGTGTGATCTTCATCAGGACATATGGGGACGTGTGGGTTGACCAGCACAGCTCACACTCACACTGAGGCCTCTTGTGACCCAGCTATGGTGTATATGTATTCTGTGCTGCCACAGAAGCAGGGAGCACACAGCGCTCTTTTTCTTTGTCTTCACAGCAGGGATGACTCTTGGGTAAAAAAGATTCACTTTGGAGAATTCAGCAAGTGGCCTGGGGAACAGATAGGAGGAGGCGGAGGGGAAGGTTGTCTGTGCCCAATAGGATAAGAGCAGTGGCATTCTTTCTGCACCTGGCCCATCTACACTCAGGCTGATTGTTTTCACAGGGTACTGAGGTTCATTTTATAGCTGTCCCAAGTGAAGGGGGCTCCTAGGGGGATCTTTGGGGGGCTCTGTCTAAAGTCACATCAAAGCCTGTCTTTTTACACCGCACACCCCAGCAGGGACCTCCCTCCAGGGAGGCTGGGTGTTGCCCACTCTGGTGAGAGATCACAGGCTGTATATGTGAGGAGGATCAACAAAAAGGTTAAGGCAACATCTTGCCCTGATCCAAGGACCAGCCTAGGGCAGGCTGGGGCTGTGCAGGGTCTGGCCTGTTACCCTGCCTCCTGGGTAACTCAGAGGAGGCCGCAGGAAGGGGGCAGAGTGTCTGGTGTAGAAAGAACCAGATCTGGCTCAGCTGTGACCCACACATTCCAGCACCTCTAGGGAGGAGGCTGGTCCTTGGTGTCCAGGGAGCACAGGCTACGCTGCCGACCCAAGAGGCCACAGGCTAGAGCTGATACCCAGCGACCACTGTGGGTGCACAGCACCCTCGCTGCTTAGAGCCAGCAGTGACCAGACTACTGCCATCTGTGCTCAGCAGAGGGGCCCAGGAGTGTCTAGGGCAAGGGGACCACTGGGTATATTGGGAAAGCCCTTTGTCCTTCCTCGCAAGGTGGCAGTAAAGTGCTGCAGTTGAGTGTGGTGCCAAGTAGCCAGTGACCAAGCTGGTGAGAGAGAAGCCAAGTGTGTGACGCCCACAGCAGTTCCTCTCCCTGCTCCCATCATTTTGTGCCTCTGGGTTATAAAAAGCATATGTTCCCTACACACTTTTCAGAAATGAAGAACAATGAAACTGAATGGCGGCACTTAAAGGTTGTAAGCACTTAAGTTAATAATAAATCAAAACTAGATGGTCTAGTGACCTCAAAGATCAACAATCTTGTTTCTCAGCAGTTTTTTAAGGACTTAAAGGAAAGCGAGGGAATGGGTGGTTTCTTGGGTTTTCTTATTTATGCTGAAAGGCTTTTCCCAGGGAGAGAGAAACTGGCAAAAGACACAGCAAATGTGCACTGTTGAAAAAAGACAAAACTGTCAAATCGGGCCTCTTTTAAAACAGGGTTATTTTTCTCAAGTTGGTCTCTTCAGTCTTTTAACATGCAATTCATCTTGAACCTGCTGAGCACACCATACAGATTGGCAGAGCTACACAACAGAAAACATCCTGAAGACAGAGAAAGCATTTAGTAAGTGCCATCATAAGGAAATAACATTGTATGTAGTTATTCAGCAAATAACAGTATATATGTAATTAGATGTGTCTCTGCATAGATATGTACATATAAATATTTGCAACATGCATATGGCTATAAATATAATGCCACTTTACTCAAATCTCGACAACCTGATGGATCCCTGGTGAATCACACAGGGACTCCTTCTAAGTGAAGAGCCCAGAGCTTAGGACTTAGCGCCTGTGGATCCCAGATCATGAGGAAACCCTGTGAGGAACCCACGCTCTGTGCTCTTCAGTTCTCACACACTAAGGCACCTCCCAGCAGGTGACAGCTCTGCTCCCTCCTGGGCTTCTGCGGAGCAGGGCAAAAATGACCAACTCAAGAGGCTTCTGCAGTGCCTTTGTTGCTGGTCTTTATTCTCAGAGTTTCTGATGTACACAACACCGTCTTCTGAGCTTGTTTGTCAGGGTTGCTGAGAAGTCTGACCATGCGGCCTTCAAATTCCTTGTTGCACATTTGTCTTTGGAGGCTCCAGGCACAGGGCTACCTTGACAAAGTACTCATCTTTCTTTACCAAACATCCCCTGGCCTCTCTGGTGAGTGTCCCACATGGAGGACTGTGCCTGGCTAATCCTCAGGCTGCTAACCTCTTCCTTAGCAGGCCTCTGACTTACAGCTTTCAGTGCCCACCACCAAGGCTAGGCACCACAGGGCCTGTATCTGCCACAGCAGGTGGGCAAGGGTCGTGAGGGGTCAGCACCAAAACTAAAATCACTGCTGCCACCTTAGTCTTTGTTTCATAAGTGAACTCCTTCACATGGAAACAATTTTATGCTATTATTGAAAAATGAACTTAAAAAAATGAGGTATGCACTTTTGAGTCTTTTGCACCTTGGGAGATCTATGCTTTATCCACCAGGCTCTAGGCCAGAAAGAAAAGATGGTGCATGACCTGGGACTGCTGTGCTTGTATGCAGTCTCAACTTCTGCCTTTAAAAGTCCAGGTGCAGGGACACTTCCAGAGGAGAAATGCTTTCTTTCCCAGGTTGTCCTAACAAACCCCAACTGTTAAATCCACAGCACAGTGAGCCCAAGGGGCAAAGAACAGCTGTCCAAACTGATAGTAAAATCAGAGTTGATGTTTCCATGGGTTCCTCGTCTGGTTCCCCCTGCTGTCCTTCCTGAGGCACAGCCACACTCTTCCCAAGACCTGGGAAGAGCTCTATGCCATGATTTGCTCTGACTGAGACACTTTCTGAAAGCCCTGAGCTGCAGTGCAGAGAGGAGGGTGTCCCTGCAGTGGCAGAGGCAGGTAAGTTTCAGTGCTGAGCTTTCCTGTCTCTGTGATTGAATCAGACTCTTCATTGTAGTAAATGGCACATTCCACACAACCAGCGCTCTGGCTTACTTCTGTTTTATTATTTTCTAGAATGATATCATACCATATTTTTTAGTGAAGACAATTTCTGTTGCAAAGAAGATACCTGCATTGGAATGAAGTGAGAGTGATCACAACCCCAGGGCAGTACAGGAGGTAAGAACTCAAATGCTCCTTCACTTTCCTGAACTCAATTGGATCTGAGGAAGGAGACATTCAAACACTTGTGATATGCATTACAGAATAAATGCAGTTTTTTTGGATCCAAGATTTACTTTAACAAAAGCAGCTCTGTAAGAATTGTCTTCAATGTATATATTTTATTAGTGCATATCAATCTGCACAATATTGAGTTTCATTCTATTTTCACACATACATATGACATATTTTGATCATATCCAGTGTACTTATGACTTTCTCTTATACTTTCTTTCTTTTCTCTTCTTCTTATCTAATAATCTCTTCTATTTTCTTGTCTTTTGTTTATTTAAGAATCCATACATTAGGAAAAACATGTAAAACTTGTCTGAGTCTGGCTTACTCTGCTTAACATGATGATGTCCAGGTCCACCCATTTTTCTGCAAAGGACACATTCATGTCTTCTTTAGGGCTGAGTAGTATCCTATTGGGTGTGTATACATTTTCTTTACCCATTCTCTTGCTGAGGTCACCTGAGCACCACATCTTGAATACTGTGAATTGTACTGTATAATAAACATGGGTGTACAGATTTGCCTGTGGTGTTAATTTCACTTCTATCCAGGAATGATGTACCTGCTCATCTTGCAGTCCTATTTCTACTTTTCTGAGGAATCTTCACAGTGGTTTCCACAGTGATTTTGTTGAGTGTCATTCTCACCAGGGTGCAGGAAGCCTTGTTCCCCCACTGTTTAATGATTTTGTGCTCTGAACAGTTATTATTGTGACAGAAGGGAGGAAATTGACATGTAGTTTTGATCTGCATTTCCTTGATGGATAGCTAAGGGTGTTAAACATTTTTTCATATACTCATCGGCCACTGTGCTCTTTCCCAGAAGCATCTGTTCAAGTCATTTGCCCATGTGGATTATTTGATTTTACTGGTGCTGTGTTTTGAGTTCTTTATGTATTCTGATACTACTCCTCTGTCAGAAGAGTGGCTGACAGAGCTTTCCTTTCATCTGTGGGCTCTCTTTGCTCTGTTGGTGGTTTCTTCATTGTGCAGAACTTTTCACCTTGTTGCTGTCCCACCTGCTGGTTCTTGCTGTAATGTTCTATGTCATCACCAGGCCCTGTGGGAAACTTCTGGTGCCTGTCTCCTGAACGTTTCTGCTGTGTTCTCATCTATAGTATTAATGTCACCCACTGTAGTGTGAGGACCAGGGTGGGTGACAGGCCACTGAAAAGGTGAGTGAGGTACCAGAGATGAGCACCAACTCGAGTGGGATCTATATAGCTGCTGAACATGGTAATTTTAAAACAGGTTTGTGTGTTTTTTTTTTAGACAGGGTCTTACTTTGTAGTTGAGGCTGTCCCTGAGCTCACTATGTAGTCCAGGCAAACCTCGAACTCAGCAATCCTCCTGCCTCTGCCTCCCAAGTGCTGGGATGACAGGTGTGAGTCACCACACCTGGCAAAACAGGTTTGTGTTTTAAACTACTAGAAAAAGAAGAGCAAGACAAACCCAAAGCTCATACTAGGGAGGAAATTATAAGGATCAGAGCAGAAATCAGTGCAATGGAGACTAAGAGAACAATACAAAAAAATCAACTAATGAAAGAGTTGGATTTTTGAAAGGATAAACAAAACTGGCAAACCCTTAGCCAACCTTATTGAATAATGGAAGGAAAAGGCTCAAATCCATGCTATTAGGAATGAAAAGGGGGAAGTCACCACAGATCCAGTAGAAGTTCAGAGGATAATAAACACCTACTTTGGGCCAGGGGTTTAGCTCAGTGCTTGTGGCATCTGCCTTGCAAACACAGGGACAACAGTTCAATCTCCAGTAACACATACCACAGTGCTGAGTGTGATGACTCATGCTCACCAGCAATCAGTACCACACACCACAATGCTGGGTGTGGTGGTTCATGCCTATAATCCCAGAACTCATCCCAAAATCAATAGGATTGCTGTGAGTTCGAGTCTTGCTTGGGATACATAGGGAGCTCAGGGTCAGTCTGAACTACAAAGCTAAACCCTGTCTAAAAAACAAAAAGTAAACACCTACTTTGAAAATCTGTTCTCCAATAAGATGGAGAATGTAGAAGAAATAGATTCCTAGACACGTATGAACTTCCAAAGTTG
The DNA here is from genome assembly GCA_004025085.1 of Thryonomys swinderianus. NCBI lineage: Eukaryota > Metazoa > Chordata > Mammalia > Rodentia > Thryonomyidae > Thryonomys > Thryonomys swinderianus. Next base: position 20,643 of record PVIC010026526.1, read on the forward strand.
AACGAAGAAATATAAAAATGTTAAACATCCCAATATCAATGAAAATGTAATAAAAACCTACCAACAAAGAAAAGTCCTGGTCCTCATGGTTTTCCTGCTGAATTTTATAAAACTTTTTTAAAAATTGAATTCTTTATTGGTACAATTTATATACATCTCACAATCACACATAACATTGGGGAATTTGTACCAATATATGACACAAGTCAATTCTCATTTTTACCCATATCCCCACCCACCCATACCTCCTGACCCCCTATATACATGCTCTTTTATTTTCTTTCAGAATCCTATTTATTCCTTTCCCTCATTACATCTGACACCAAATTTCCTACGGAAATTTCTCATTCTAAAAAAACTGTCATACTTTCTAGAGCTCATTTTCATTTAGAGGTGCGCATATCAAAGAGAAGATCTGGTATTTGCCTATCTGTGATCTATTTATTTCACTCATTAGTGTGTCCTCCAGGTGTATCCATTTGCACATAAACGAGTCAATCTTGTCATTCTTTATGGCAGAATAATACTCCATTCTATAAAAAAAACCCACATCTTCTTTATCCAGTCTTCAGTTGATGGGCATTTGGGTTGTTTGAATTTTTATAAAACTTTTAAAGAAGATTTAACACTGCTACTTCTCAAACTCTTTAATAAAATTGAAAGGGAAGCAGTGTTCCCAAATTCATTCCTGGAAGGAACCATTACCCTGATTCCAAAGGAGAAAAAGGCCCAATCAAAATAGAGAACTACAGGTGAATTTCCGTAAAGAACATTGATGCAAGAATCTTCAATAAAATACTGGCAAATAGAATACATAGAATCATCAAGAAGATCATATACCCTGACCAAGTTGGATTCATCCCAGGGAGGCAAGGATGGCTGAACATATGTAAATCAATAAACAGACATAAGGACAAAGAGAAAAATAAACATAAACAGACTCAAGGACAAAAACAATATGGTCATTTCAAAAGATGCAGAAAAAGCATTTGACAAAATCCAACACACATCCGTGATCAAAATCCTATAGAAAATTAGAAATGACAAACTTTATCTCAACCTAATAAAAGCTATATATGAGAAATCAACAGCCAGCTTCACCCTAAATGGTAAAAAAATGAAACCTTTCACACTAAGATCAGAAACAGGACAAGGATGTCCACTTTCACCATTCCTGTTCAATATAGTGTGAGAAACATTAGCCACAGCAATTAGACAAGAGAAAGAAATAAAAGGAATAAAGATAGGAAAGGAAGAAGTTAAAATGTCATTATTTGCTGATGACATGATACTTTATATAGAAGATCCTAAAAACTCAACCAAAAGACTGCTAGACTTAATCACCAAATTTAGTTGCATCACTGGATACAAGGTCATTGCTCAAAAATCAATAGCCTTTGTATACACAAACAATAGACTGATGGAGATAGAAGTTGTGGAGTCATGCCCTTTTACAGTAAGATCCAAAAAAATGAAATATCTAGGAATCAATCTAACAAAAGAAGCAAAAGATCTCTACTCTGAAAACCACAGCACTCTGAAAAAGGAGATAGAAGATACCAGAAAATGGAAAGACATCCCTTATTTCTGGGCAGGAAGACCCAATAGTGTCAAAATGGCTATACTCCCTCAACTCCTGTATAGATTCAATGCAATCTTGATAGCAATCCCAACAACATATTTAACAGATCTAGAGAAAATAATCCAAAAATTCTCTGGAACCACAAAAGACCTAGAATAGCAAAAGCAATTGTAGCTAACAAGGACATAGTGGAGGGTATCATAATCCCTAACATGAAACTATACTACAGAGCCACTGTGATAAAAACTGCAAGGTACTGACTGGCAAAGCAACAGACTCAACAATCAGTGGAGTAGATTAAAAGATCCATAAATAACTCCAGATACACTAAGCCACTTCATCTTTGACAAAGAACCCAGATATCCTCAATGGAGGTAAAATAGACTCAATAAAATAGACTCTAACAAATAGTGTTAGAAAAACTGGGCTTTAACCTGCCAAAGCTAGACCCATTTCATTTACCATATACTAAATTAAAATCAAAGTGGATTAGAGACCTAATATTAAAACAGAAACACTAAACCTACTGGAAAACAAGTTAGGCAGAACTCTTAGAGACACTGGCTTAGGGAAGGACTTTATGTTTTGCAATTTTTCATTCATATTTGTATTTCATTCATTTTGGTTTTCCTCCTAATTCATCATTATCTCTTATGGAAATGCCTGTCTGCGAAGGGTACAGAGACATCCCTCAGAGTTGCTCTTCCAGTCAGGAGAATCCCTTGGCCCCGAGGTTGCATTTAATGTCATGTCTGCTGCCCTGCCCCCTCCTGGCCTGTGCTCCTTGGGGATCCTCTAAGCACAGGCACCCCTGCTCTCACCCCAAATGGCTGGCTTCCCTGCCTTCTTATTGTGAAGCTGGGGCTTGCGAGGAAGCACTGGAGGTCAGGGTGCGGGAACGGATGACATTGTGGAGCAGCCATTTGGCCACCCAGTCAGTCAGACACACTGTGCAGGGAGCCGGTTGCTCCCCCTGGTAAAACAGAGCAGCCTCCCGAGTGCTCTGGGCCTCAGTTGCCATTTGAGAGAGAAAGGCTTAGGGTAAGGATTTTCTCACTTCAGCCCAAATCTTTCATGATTTGAATAAAGAGGAGCTTCTGAGGGACAGAGAGTTTATGGGAGGAGAGGCAATTTCTCTCCGGCTCTGCACTGGCAGAACACACATGTCTGTGTCTGCCTGTGAGGACAAGACGTGGAGGCTTGACCGACCACTCCACCTGCAAGTTTGGCCTTTCGTAGCAAGTGAAGAGGCTTGGACTAGAAACCTGTTAAAATTTCTTCTGAATGCTGAGGTTCTCTGAAATTTCCAATGGGGGGGGGGGGAGCCACGAAAGAGAAACCAGTAGCTTCCCTCAGGCTCTGCTCACTGTAGTAGCTGGCAGCGCTACCCAGGCAACGAGAACCCAGCTCAGCAGCGGCTCTTCTGTTGGGGCCAGTGTGAGTCCTGACTGTGCCCTCGGGAGGGTCCCATGGCCTTCTCTGAGGAAGGCTGGCCGCTCTCCCCATGGGGAGGAAAGAGCGGCGCAGACGGCCACACGCAGAGCAGCGCAGCAGAGCAACAGGAGCGTGTGAGGAAAGGAGATGATGAGCGACCTGGGGAACTGCGGGCTTAAATTCGATCTTGATTGTTAAAGAATAAAGAAAAGATTCCGTTGCCCACAGCTAAGAACCAATCAGAGGAGGTCGTGTGCCCCATCTTTCATCTTAGCTGTGTTCACAGATTTTAATAACTTGCAGATGATTCGTTCGAACGCGACCGTGTGGGGTCATTGCATGTAAAATTTCAAATAAAGAAAGGGAGAAGGAAGAAATGGGAGCAGTGTGATGATTACAGCAAGGCAGAGGGAGAGAGGGGGACGAGAAGAGACACCCACAAAGGAGTAACTGATTTGCAGAGACGAAGGGGAAATAGCATCGCATTCACTGTTCAGTGGTTACCAGTGAAGGCTGAGAATTAAAACACAACGAAGAAACAATAAAAAATATAATGGATAGAAAGAGATTGTAAACATTGTAGATATTTTTAAAAATTGAATTATTGGGCCGGAGGGTTAGCTCAGTGGTTCCGGCGCCTGCCTCGCAAGCGTAAGGACCTGAGTTCGATCCCCGGTTACCACATATAATGCTGGGCGTGGTGGCTCACGCCTGTAATCCCAGCACTCGGGAGGCAGAGACGGGAGGATTGCTGAGTTCGCGGCGGCTTGCCTGGGCACCATAGTGAGCTCAGGGCCAG
>PVIC010026527.1:0-24492 GCA_004025085.1 Thryonomys swinderianus
TTACATGATTTCCTGTTACATTTTACATGACAGTCTCTCACAACCAATGCGAAAGGCTCTGGCACACAAGATCTTACAGTTTGTGCTTTTAACTGAGACGTGCCAAATTTGGGACCCTTAATTATAGTCACATTGTCTAATGGCAAGTCTTCGTACCTCTCTCTCTTTTTTCAAACATTCTCCCATTCACAGTCTAAATGCCTGCCCCAATCCCTTGAAAGTTTTTAGGGGCTCTTAATGTCTAATCATAAAACCTTTGAGTTGTACAAATGAAGCGAGGTCATAAGCTGTCCTGCAGATTTTACAGTTCTCTTAGTAGCAGCAAGAAGATATCGCAGCGGAGAGTCTCTAGGTCAATATCTCTTTTTGTTTGTCATCTCGATCTCTGTTGTTGCTTTTGTTTGGGTGGTCACATCCAGAGCCAGGCCCTTCATCTCCTTCTCAAGCATTGCAAGTCCCCGTGTGCCATATCAGCTGCTCTGGAAGCTACCGTGGGCCTCTGGCATGCTGAGGGAAAACACCAACATGTTCTCATCCCCATATAAGTACAGCGTCGGGACCATGCCATTGCCTAGTTAAAGAATCTTTCCAGGTAACCTGATCATAAGAAGTGAACTGAGGATTCCAAAAGTACTATGCTGCAGATTTTTCTCTAGTGGTCAAGAATTTAAAATTTTTAAGAATGAAATAGTTTTGAGGAATGGTCTTGAGGCTTCAAGGGGTATAACTTGCCCTTATTTATTTAAAAAAATTTTTTTAACCACTGGCAGGGAACCACTATCCCGAGTCTCTGAGAGGGCCAAGTTAAAATCTCTTGGTGCACAATTCCCCCTTTAGAAGGGTCAAGAGGCCAAGCTCCACTCTTTTCAGGGCCTGGGTCACTGGCCAAAGTAGCCAGAAACTGCTTTCAGATTTCCAGGTCAACTGCTTGGAAGTCTTCTAGGTATATCCTGTCCAATGTTGGCATAACAGATGTATGTGATCCCAGTGACATCTAAATATAATATCCATGTCAGGTCCTTCAGTGGCAATTTAATGTCCCCAGTGTGGCCTGTATTTCTAATATATCTGCATATGGAGGGGTAGTACTAATTTATTTTTGCGGTCTCTGATACAACACGCATACAGTGACCCTCTGTGCCCATCGATGATAATGATCAGATATTAGCCTCAGATACTGACCTGCTGTGCAGAGAGTATTCTGCACATATAACATCTAAATTCTGGCCACTGCCTAATATTATATTAACCCGAAAGTGAATTTTCTACTGTAATACACATAGAGCAGACTCTGAATATCATTGTGTTTGATGCAGTTTGGATCTCTGTCTCCTCCAATGACACGCAGTTCTAGGTGGGACTTTTCCAAGCTAGCCAGATCGATTGTGTGTACCAGGGGGTTAAAGCTGTGTGGTACTAAATTAGTGTACTGATTCAAATTAGCATGATCCATAATATAGCCGAATGGATTGACTGAAGACAGGCCCCAGCCTAAGTGTACATGGCACCACTCAAAGGGGACTCATTTGTAAAGTTTAATGTTTGCTGCCTTCTTGTTATGCCTCGAACTGTTTCTCCTGTGTGATGGCCCTCTGGCATTCAAACCTGCCTTTGCCATAGCTGACCTTGGATCGAAACCCCTACAAAAGGTGAGCCAAAAGAATCTTTTCCTCTTTCACCTCCTTCAAACTTAGGTATTGGGTTAGGAGTCAGAAGTTAGTGCCAGGGATAAAGGTTTGTGAGGAAAGAGGAGTGGGCTAGGCTTCTGGCCAGGGGTTCCTGGCTAGGGTTAGGGACAGGGCTTCAGGCTAGGGTGAGTACCAGGGGGTCTGTTCTTGGCTTAGGCTGGGGCCGCCTAATGCACGCTGTTTCCTTGTTTCTTGCTGAATTAGAGGCTAATTGAGTGGAAACATGCCTGCACATGACTTGTCCTACCCAGTTATGCCAGTGGGGCCAGAGTCCCTTACTGTACTCAGAGGGGGAGTTCACCCTCTAAATATACCTAGGAAGAGATCCAGATTTAGATCCAGAGCTTCTTTCACAAACGGGGAACAGCACTGGCTGAGGGCTCAGTTAAATGAGCCCAGCGAGGGAGAGCTCCTTCATGGTGGAGCGAGTTTCCACACATCAGTTCCCAGGGTTACTGAGCCTGACAGTCCCTGGCCTTGCCCAGGAATTTATGCGCCTCAGGCCTCTCATTCAGATTACGCACTCTGATAGTGATTGTGAGATCACTCCGGCTTTCACAGAGCAAATTGTGACACGGAGAGGTACAGAGCAGTCCAGGGCCCTGGCAAGAGGCTGCAAACATCCCTGGGCCTAGATGCGGAGCACACCTTAGGGAATCCCTATGTGAGCATCTGTTCTGTAGTGGTCAGGCCGTGGGTGCCAATGCATAGGAACGTGGGCATGAAAAAGAGGGTCTCTACTGGATTGATGGTCTGCAAACTACCATGCTCATACATGCCACAGCCCGAGTCACTTTTACAGTGGTGTGGCATTCGGGACGGTGAGCTTAGACATGGGGACAGTTGTGCCTCAGTCTCTTGTGCAACTATGGGTGTGAATATATTTGTCTGTGGCCTGTATGCATGGTGGAGAGGTGGGTCTCCACTGAACTCAGCAAGGAAGGACTTTCATGTATTCACAGTGATGACTTCCTACTGGACATCTGTAAGACAATGTCCACACCGTGGCTTGCAGCACTAAGGCGGTATGCACACAGTGTCCTCTGATAGGAGCATTAGTTGGAGGGTTCTATTCTAACGTTGATCCCTAAAGTAGTATGGACCCCTAAAATAGTATGTCCAGAGTGGTGGATCCAAAGTTCCAGTCAATCCCTAAAATAGTATGGATCCCTAAAGTAGTATGTCCAGAGTGGTGCCCAATACAAATTTTCAATCCAGAGGACACCTTGTAATATGACCTAATGTAACTAATACAGTTCCTCTTCCCATGGTAGTATCTAGCAATTTTTTCTCCATAAAGCAACTGTTAACACTCATAAAATAAGCACAGAATGACAAGTAATACTAACTCTGAATCCACAGGTTGGACTTTAATACCAATTTGATATACACAGTTGGAACTCTGGTCCTGCTTTTCAAAATTAAAAAAATATTTCTTGGGGCTGGGGCTCAAAATAAGGACCTCGCTCCTGCAAGACAGGTGCTGCGTCCCTGAGCTGAATCCCTGGCTCCATCTAGTATTTATTTCATATCGAGACAATGACACCTATTACAGAGTTTATATCTTCGGAGCAATGTCTAAGCCCAGAATTCACAGGGTGGTGTTTTATAATATCTGCTGAGTGGCCTCACCTACTTAATGTTCACATAGCACCCCCTATACTTAATAGCCACAGAGTAGCACGCATGATGTACCTAATGCTCACTCAGTGTTGTCTAGGTCTAGTTTTCTGTCCTGGAGAGGGATAATTTAATATGCAGAACAGCATCTAATACCATTCTGGTATCCATACAGTGGCACGTCATAGTGATTTACCATGCACAGAGTGATGTACGCGCATTCACTGACCACCTGCAAGGTGTTGTCTCATACTCAATATCACAGAACAGCCTCTGCTACAAATTGATGTGCACAAGCACCTATAATATGTATGGAACGTCCAGAGGCCACCCTCTCATACTTGCTTAATATCTACGCAGTGGCCTCTGAGAGTAACTTAACATCCACAGAATGTCCTCTAAGACTGAATATCCAAAAGCAGCAAGTTATAGCAATTCAGTATCAACAAAGCTGCTTCCAGTAGTTCCTTGACAGTATGCTGGTGGCTTGAACCCTCATTGGCAAATGAATGAGCATTCCATCCCATGAGTCAAGCGACCATTGGTTGGTTCACTTGTTCCATCAGGTGGCATTTTTTTCTTCTCCTGAGACAGAAACATGGTTACATAGTCTAGGTATCCTAAAACTCAAGTCTTCTAAGTATATCTTGTCCAGTGTTGGCATTACAGATGTGTGGGGTCCTAACTGCATCTTAATATAATATCCACGTGAGGTCCTTTGTGACATTTTAATGTCACCAGTGTGGCCTGTATTTCCAATATATCTGCACATGAAGGGGTAGTACTAATGTATTTTGGGGGTCTCTGATACTAACAACATGCATACAGTGACCCTCTGTGCTCATAGATGATAATTGTCAGATATTAGCCTCAGATACTGACCTGCTATGCAGAGTGTGTTCTCTAGGTATAATATGTAGACTCTGGCCACTACCTAATGTTACGGTATTATTCACAGATGAACATTCTAGTGTAGTATACATAGAACCGACTGAATATCATTGTGGTTGTTGCAACTTGGATCTTTTATGTCTCCTCCAATGTCATGCAGTTTCTATGTGGGTCTTTTCCAAGCTGTTCAGATCGATTGTGCATGCTAGTGTGAATAAAGCTTGTCACAAATTAGTGCACTGATTCAAATTAGCATGGTCCATAGTATAGTCAATGGATTGACTGAAGGCAGGCCCCAGCTTAAGTGTACATGGCACCACTCAAAAGGGACTCATTTGTAAAGTTTAATGCTTGCTTCCTTCTTGTTATGGCTCGAACTGTTTCTCCTGTGTGATGGCCATCTGGCATTCAAACCTGCCTTTGTCATAGCTGACCTCAAATTGAAAGCCCTATAAAAGGTGAGCCAAAAGAATCTTTTCCACTTTCACCTCCTTCAAATTTAGGTGTTGGTTTAGGGGTCAGAAGTTAGGGCCACGGGTAAATGTGAAGACAGAGGAGGGGGCTAGGCTTTGGGCTAGGTGTTCGTGGCTAGGGTTAGGGACAGGGCTTCTGGGTTAGGCTTAGGGACCAGGGTTTCAGGCTAGGGTGATTACCAGGTGGTCTGGTCATGGGTTAGGCTGGGGCTGCCTAATGCATGCTGTTTCATCGTGTGTCTGCATTAGAGGGTAAGTGAATGGAAACATGCCTGCACATGCCTTGTCCTACCCAGATATGCCAGTGGGGCTAGAGTCCCTTACTGCACTCAGAGTGAGAGTCTTTCCTGTAATTATATGTAGGATGAGATCCAGAGCTTCCTTCACAAATGGGGAGTGGGCACTGGCTGAGAGCTCCGTAAAATGAGTCCCGTGATGGAGAGCTCCTTCATGGTGGAGGGAGTTTCCACACATCAGTGCCCAGGGTTACTGAGCCTGACAGACCCTGGCCTCGCCCAGGAGCTTATGAGCCTGAGGCCACTCATTCAGATTATGCACTCTGATAGTGATCATGAGATCACTCCAGCTTTCACAGAGCAAATTGTGACACAGAGAGGTACACAGCAGTCCAGGGGTCTGGCAGGATGTGGCAACCAGGCCTGGGCCCCAATGTGGAGCACACCTTAGGGAATCCCAGTGTAAGCACGTATTCTGTAGTGGTCAGCTCCTAGGTGCCAATGCATAGGAACGTGGGCATGAAGAATTGCATCTCTATTACACTGATGTTCCCCACACAACTGTGCTCATACCGCCTTGAGCCTGAGTAATTTTTCCACTGTGGTGGACTTGAGATGGCAAACTTAGACATGGGCACAGATGTGCCTCTGTTTCTCATGCAACTGTGGGTGTGAATATTTTTGTCTGTGGCCTGAATACATGGTGGAGGGGTGGGTCTCCAGTGAACACAGCAAGAAAGGTCTTTCATGTATTCAGTGATGACTTCCTGCTGGACATCTGTAAGACAATGTCCACACTGTGGCCTGTAGCACTAGTGTGGTACTCATAGACTGGCCTCTGATAGAAGCATTAGGAGGAGGGTTTTGTCCTAATGTAGATCCCTAAAGTAGTAGAGACGCCTAAATTAGTTATATCCAGAGTGGTGGATCCAGAAGTTCCAGTAAATCCCTAGAGTAGTATGCATCCCTAAAGTAGTATGTCCTGAGTGGTGCCCAGTACTAATTTTCAATCCAGAGGCCACCTTGTAATATGACTTAATGTCCATAGAGCAGAATCTAATACAGTTCCTCTTCCCATGGAAGTATCTATTAATATTTTTATCAGTACAGCACCCTTTAACACTCATCAAATAACACACTCATCAAATAAGCACAGAATGACAAGCAATACTGACTCTGAATCCACAGGTTGGACCTTAATACTAATTTAGTATACCCAGACTGACCTCTGGTCCTGTTTATCAAACTTAAAAAATATTTCCTGGTACAGGGTCTCAAAATCAGGACCTGCTCTTGCAAGACAGGTGCTGTGTCCCTGAGCTTAATCTCTGGCTCCATCTAGTACTTATTTCATATCGAGACAATGACATCTATTACAAAGTTTACATCCTTGGAACAACGTCTAAGCCCAGTATTCACATGTGGTATTTTGTAATAATATCTGCCAAGTGGCTTCACATACTTAATATTCACATAGCTTCCCCCTGATACTTATTTAATAGCCACAGAGTAGCATGCATGACATACCTAATGCTCACTCAGTGTTGTCTAGGTCTAATTTTCTCTCCTGGAGAGGGATAATTTAATATGTAGAACAGCATCTAATACTATGTTGGTATCCATACAGTGGCACGTCATAGTGATTTACCATGCACAGAGTGATGTGTGAGCATTCATTGACCACCAACAAGGTGGTGTCTCATAGTATCACAGAACAGCCTCTGCTACAAATTGATGAGCACAAGCGCCCATAATATGAATGGAACTTCCAGAGGCCATCTTCTCATACTTGCTTAATATCTATGTAGTGTCCTCTCATAGTAACTTAACATTCACAGAATGTCCTCTAAGACTAAGTGACTATCCCAAAGCAGCAAGTCATAGGATTTCAGTATCTACAAAACTGCTCACAGTAGTCACTTGCCAGTATGCTGGTGGCTTGTGCCCTCGTTGGCAAATTTAACTCACTCCCGTGAGTCAAACCATGAGTGGTTGATTCACTTGTCCCATCAGGTGGCACTTTTTTCCCCCCCGAGACAGCATCTTACTTGGGTAGTCTAGGTATCTTAAAACTGAAGTCTTCTAAGTATATGCTGCCCAGTGCTTGCATTACATACTTGTGGGGGTCCCAGCAACATCTTAATATAATATTCATGTCAGGTTCTTTAGTAACAGTTTAATGTCCCTGGTGTGCCCTGTATTTCTAATATATCTGCACGTGAAGGGGTAGTACTAATGTATTTTTGGGGTCTCTGAAACTAACAACATGCATACAGTGACCCTCTGTGCTCATGGATGATAATCATCATATATTAGCCTCAGATACTGACCTGCTATGCAGTGAGTGTTCTGTAGGTATAATATCTAGACTCTGCCTGGTGCCTAACGTGATGATGTTATTCAGAGAGTGACCTTTCTAGTGTAATATACATAGAGCAGACTCTGAATATCATCGTGGTTGTTGCAGCTTGGATCTTTATGTCTCCTCGAATGTCACGCAGTTCTTGGTGGGCCTTTTCCAAGCTGGCCAGATCATTTGTGTGTGCTAGTGCAGTGAAAGCTGTGTGGTACTAAATTAGTGCACTGATTCGAATTAGCATGGTCCATAATTTAGCTGAATGGATTGATTGAAGACAGTCTCCAGTGGAAGTGTACATGGCACCACTGTAAGGGGACTCATTTGGAAAGTTTAATGCTTGCTGCCTTCTTGTTTTGCCTCGAACAGTTTTTCCTGTGTGATGGCCCTGTGGTGTTCAAACCTGCCTTTGTCATATCTGACCTCAGATTGAAACCCCTAAAATAGGTGAGCCAAAAGAATCTTTTCCTCTTTCAAATTTATGGGTTGGGTTAGGTGACAGAAGTTAGGGCCAGGGGTAAATGTATGTTAGGAAAGAGGAGTGGGCTAGGCTTAGGGCCAGGGGTTTCAGGCTAGTGCTAGGACTAGGTTGTCTGTTCTTGGCTTAGGCTGGGGCTGCCTAATGCACGCTGTTTCCTCGTGCCTTGCTGAATTAGAGGCTAAGTGAGTGGAAACATGCCTGCACATGCCTTCTACTTAGATATGCCAGTAGGGCTAGAGTCCTTTACTATACTCATAGGGGGAGTCCTAACTCTAATTATATGTAGGAAGAAATCCAGTGTTGGGATTCAGAGCTTCCTTCACAAATGGGGAAATGGCATTGGCTGAGGGCTCTGTTAAAAGAGCCCACCGATGGAGAGCTCCTTCATGGTGGAGGGAGGTTCCACACATCAGTGCCCTGGGTCATGGAACTTGACAGACCCTGGCCTCCCTCAGGAGCATTTGAGCCTCAGACCTCTCATTCAAATTATGCACTCTGATAGTGATCATGAGATCACTCTGGCTTTCACAGAGCAAATTGTGACACAGAGAGGTACAGAGCAGACCAGGGGCCTGGCAGGAGGTAGTCACCAGCCCTGGGCCCAGATGTGGAGCACACCTTAGGTATTCCCAATGTGAGCACCTATTCTGTAGTGGTCAGATCATAGGTGCTGATGCATAGGAATGTGGGCATGAAGAAGAGGGTTTCTACTGCACTGATGTTGCCCATATTACCGTTCTCATACAGCCTTGAGTCTGAGTCATTTTTCCACTGGGGTGGGACTCAGTATGGCAAACTTAGGCATGGGAACAGCTGTGCCTCTGTCTCTTGTGCAACTGTTGGTGTGAACATTTTTGTCTGTGGCCTGAATGCATGGTGCAGTGGTGGGTCTCCAGTGAACACAGTAAAGAAGGGCTTTCATGTATTCACAGTGATGACTTCCTGCTGGACATCTGTAAGACAATGTCCACACTGTGGCCTGCAGTGCTGAGACAGTAGTAGCTTTAGGAGGAGGGTTCTGTCCTAACGTACATCCCTAAAGTAGTATGTCCAGAGTGGTGAATACAGAAGTTCCAGTAAATCCCTAGAGTAGTAGGTATCTCTAAATAATATGTCCAGAGTGGTGCCCAATACTAATTTTCAATCCAGAAGACACATTGTAATATGACCTAATGTCCACAGAGCGGAATCTAATACTGTTCTTCTTCCCATGGAAGTATCTATGAATTTTTTATCCATAAAGTGACCTTTAACACTCATCAAAAAACCACAGAATGACAAGTAATACTATCTCTGAATCTACAGGATGGACTTTAATATGAATTTAGTATTCACAGAACGACCTCTGGTCCTGTTTTTCAAAATAAAAAAATTTTTTCTTGGGTCTGGGGCTGAAAATCAGGGCCTCACTCTCGCTGGACAGGTGCTATGTCCCTGAGCTGAATCCCTGGCTCCATCTAGTACTTATTTCATACTGAGACAATGACATCTGTTACAGAGTTTATATCCTTGGAGCAACGTCTAAGTATTCACAGGTGGTGTTTTATAATATCCACTGAGTGGCTTCACATACTCAATGTTCACATATCACCCCCTGATACTTATTTAATAGCCACAGAGTAGCATGCATGACGTATCTAATGCTCACACAGTGTTGTCTAGGACTAGTTTTCTATTCCAGAGAGGGATAATTTAATATGCAGAATAGCATCTAATACTATTCTAGCAGGAGGTGGCCACCAGCCCTTGGCCTGGATGTGGAACACACCTTAGGGAATCACAATGTCAGCCCCTATTTTGTTGTGGTCAGGTTGTAGGTGCCAATGCCTAGGAATGTGGGCATGAAGCAGAGGGTCACTACTGCATTGATGATCCCCACACTACCGTGCTTATACTGGCTGAGAATGAGTCATTTTTAAACTGGTGTGGGACTCAGGAGGGCGAGCTTAGACTTGGGAATAGCAGTTTCTGTGTTTCTCCTGCACCTGTTAATGCAAATATTTTTGTCCATTGCCTGGTTGCATGATGGAGGGTCAGGTCTCCAATGAACTCAGGAATGAAAAGCTTTCATGTTTTCTCAGTGATGAGTTCCTACTGGACATGTGTAAGACAGTGTCCACACTTGCATCACTAATGTGGTATGCACATTGCAGCCCCTGATAAAAGCATTTCTGAGAGGCTTCTATCCTACTAAATGGCGCATCCCTAAAGTAGTATGTCCAGAGTTTTCCCCAATCTAATTTGCCACCCAGAGGATATACCTTGTCATTTTACCGAATATCCACAGAGCAGAATTTAATACTGTCACTATTCACATGGTAGTATGTATTACCTTTTTTATACATAAAGCAATCTTTAATACTCATTTAATAAGCACAGTGTAACCTGTAATAATAACTCTCAGTTGCACATGTTGGACTTTAATGCTCATTTAGTATACACAGACCGGCCTCTGATCCTATTTTTCAAAATCAAAAACTAATTTTTTGGGACTGTGGCTCAAAATTAGGACTTCCCTCTTGCGAGACATGTGCAGTTTTTCTGAACTGAATCCCTCCCTCCATGTTTATTTCATATGGAAACAATGACATCTATGACAAAGTTTGTATTCTCAGGGAAGCCTCTCATTGGCTAGGATAACAAGAAATGACTTTGTGAGAAACCCAAATTCTGAGTACTTAAGAACAGTGTACCAGACACATGATAGGAAAGAAGAAGCCAGAGATTTTATAGATTGGAGGGCACGTGAGCGTGAAGTGAAAGAGAAGTGAAAGAGGAGAAAAAGAGGCAGGATCAGTTATGCATATAAACTAAAACCCTGTGATGAACATATTCTTTAGGTGTCACACATACCCATACTACTAAATAGAGAATTAAGAATCTCCAAAGTACATCATAAATATTATGAATATTTAAGAAACTGTTTTATTTGGTTGCTTATTTAGTTTCACGGTTTACCAATATAGTATACTATCCAGATTCTTTGAATAGTCTGCTTCAAAAACAATCTTCTTTCATTGGGCAGGCTCATGCCTGTAATCCCAGCACTTGGGAGGCAGTGGCAGGAGGATTGCTGTGAGTTTGAGGCTTTCCTGGTTTATAAGGTGAGCTTAGGGCCAGCCTGAACTACAAAAGTGAGACCCTGTCACACACAAAAATACTACCACCATTGATAATGAGATGAATCCCACCTCAGAGATAAAGGGACACAGACCCCTGATTTGAGAGCTGATGCACTGTGACACTTTAAATGCTGGCTGATTCTTTCCTCTGAGCACTCCAGAAAAGCACCTTGTGAACCGAAGTATCTATGGTACGTGAATTTCTGCTTTTCTCTACCTCTGTCTCCACCATTCTACTTCCAACAGTGTCTCAACAGTGTCTCCAACAGTGTATGACAGGAGAAATTGTACCTTTTGAAGCATTACACAAAGGTGCACAGCCACACCAAAGCCAGATGAGTCTGGGCTGAATATGATCAGGGTCCTAGGTCATCAAGAGTCCTGCAAGTATTTTTCCATTTCCAAGCACACCCTGCTTGGCTGTTGGCATTGGAAAGCATCAGATGTCCCCAACAAGTGTCCCCTGGTCCAAGCTCATAGCCTCAGGACACACTCCCCTTCACCCCTTGGCTCCTCAGAATGACACTGCCTTAGCTTCTTCTGTTCAGTGGACAGTGCCCCATCTGGCTGGACTGGGCTTGGGTCCAGGGTAGGGCAGGGTTCTACCCTCAGCAATATTATAATAGAGTGGAGAAGCCATTGACTAAAAGAAAAAAAGTTAAGATTCCTTATTTCTGATAGGGAAGCCTTTGTAATTTTTTTTTAGACAGGATCTTGCTTTGTAATTCAGGCTGACCCTGAACTCGCTATGTATCCCAGGCAAGCCTGGAACTTAGCAACCCTCCTTCCTCTGCCTTCCAAGTGCTGGGATTACAGGCGTGAGCCACCATACCTGGCAAAGCTTTTATAAATTTATTCTTCAATAGGTTATTTCAAAGTTAGGAGCAGGCTGTGGTGAATCTGTGTGTGGATTAGTCATGCACTATGTGCAATGGATATACTGTCACTCCGTCCTTAAAGTTAGGGATTGTTTCTGTCTGATGGAGAAGGTAATGAAGGTTTTCAAAATATCAAACTTGAAATCAGAAGAGCTTTGCAGACTGGCATAGAACCTGAGACCCTCAAGATCACAGTTTAAAACTTCTATAATCTCAGCATGCTAAAATGTTACATCCAAGATAATGACTGTTTGCTGTCAAGATAATGAACCCAAATCTGAAAGGACCTCCATTTTTTTTTTTTTTTTGAGACAAGGTCTCGCTTTGTCCATGCTGGCCCTCACTACATAGCCCAGGCAAGCATAGAACTCAACAATCCTCCTGCCTCTGCCTCCCAAGTGCTGGGATTACAGGTATGAACCACCACACCCGGCATTTGTGGTATGTGGTACTGATTGCTGGTGGGTGTGAGTCACCATGTCTGGCATTGTATGTGGTTACTGGGATTGAACCAGGGACCTTGTGCTTGCTGGGCAGGTGGTGGAACCAGTGAGCTAAATTTCTGGCCCAGGACCTCCATTTTTGTAGTGTTGATGATTTTGATAACAAACTTTAAAAATTTTGACAAAACCCAATCTCTCATTGTCAAATGTCAATACTAGATACAAAAAGGTTTCTGTTTCAGTTCTGAGAAAAATACACCACAGACATTGGAATTTGAATTTGCTAAAGCTAACTGGGAGTGATTACATACACAAATAGATGGATTAACACCAGCAGAGAGATATTAACAACTAACTGGGAAAGGAATTAGGCTTATGTAGGTTTTGGGAAGGAGATATAAGCATAAGGAATTTTTATGAGTTGGATGCTTAAGGACAGTATGCTTAGGTGTACTTGTAGTTCCTAGACTGCTCAGTGCAAAGGTGGTTGAATTTTTCCTTTGGAGTCCATTTGGCCTGTTTAATGGGAACCTGATATTGTTTGCTAAAAAGAGCCTGTTTGCTTTGTCCTATTTGTGAAGGATTCACTTAAATTAGACCTGACAATTTTCAGTGACCAAAGATATAGTTTCAGAAAATGATTCTTATTTTGTGAGATATGGGCTGCTGTGTGGTTATCAGTAAACTCATTGTCCAGATCGTATGATTTTTATGTCATTGGTGCCATTGTTCTGGCCAAAACATACTAGTCTTGTGAGTCTGGGGCCTAAATAGAGACTAAGAATGTTAGGAGTCTGGGCTACTGTTTTAATTGTAGAAACACAAGTTTAGGGGCAGAAAAGGAGGGAGACAGAAAGAAAACATATTGCAGCTTTGATGCTTAGGCAAATTTAATCCTGGATGATAATCTTAGGCAAAAATTGTGTTTTTGGTGTATGCGTATAATACATAATAAATGCAATGATCTTCTGGAATTGGCATATATATGCATCATAATCATTATTACTTCCCCTTTTCCTCCCCATCTTCCCCTAGTCCCCATCCCAGGTCCCCTTTGATATCCTTAAAATCTACCTCTTTTCCTGACTCACCTTTCATGTTGCCCTTTAAGTAATACATATATATTCAGTATTTCACATAAAGGGAACGATTTGATGTTAACATTCTGTATCTGGTTTGTTTTACTTAGCATTATGGTCTCAAGATAAATCCATTTTCTCCCAGATGAATCAATTTTTATTCCTTCCTTCCTTTCTCTGTCTGTCTGTCTGTCTGTCTGTCTGTCTCTCTGTCTCTCTCTGTCTCTCCCTTCTCTTCCCTCCCCTCCTCTTCGTTTCACTTCCTTTCAAGCCAGGGCCTCACTATATAGTCTGGGCTGGCCTCAAGTTTGCAATTATCCTCTTGCTTCAGCCTCTCGAGCGAAATTTTTCTTTCTTTATGGTGCCTAGTCAGATTTCCTTTATCTATTGTATCAGATTTCTTTTCTTTTTCTTTTTTTTTTTTGAGACAGGGTCTCGCTTTTTTCTTTTTTTTAGACAGAGTCTCGCTTTGTAGTTCAGGCTGGCCCTGAGCTCACTATATAGCCCAGGCAAGCCTCAACTCAACAATCCTCCTGCCTCTGCCTCCAGAGTTCTGGGATTACAGGCGTGAGCTATCATGACCAGCATGGTGGGGTGTGGTACTGGTTGCTGGTGGGTGTGAGCCACCACTCCCAGTATCATATCATTGTATGTGGTTACCAGGATCAAACCCAGGGACCTTGCACTTGCTAGGCAGGTGATAGAACCACTGAGCTAAGTCTCCAGCCCTGTATCTGATTTCTTTATCTATTGAACTGTTGATGGATATGTAGGTGATTTCTAAATTTTAGATACAGAATTCTGAATGAAGCTGCTATAAATGGGAATGCATGAATCTCTGTAAGATGATGTCTTTGTATTTCTTGGGAAAACCCTCAAGTGGGTTATATTTGAGTCAAATGGAATTTATATTTTTTGCTTGGGGAGGAATTTCCAGAGTGGCTATGTTTGTTTTCATTCCCATCAAGATTGCAGAAGAGTTCTCTTTTTTCTATGATCTTGCCTGGATTTGTTAATGTTTTAGTTTTTTTTTTTTTTTTTTTTTTTTTTGAGACAGGGTCTCGCTTTGCAGATCAGGCTGGCCCTGAGCTCACTATGTAGACCAGGCAAACCTCAAACTCAGCAATCCTCCTGTCTCTGCCTCCCAAGAGCTGGGATGATGGGCGTCAGCCATCACGCCCGGCATTGTGGTATGCGGTGTTGATTGTTGGTGGGCGTGAGTCTCCACGCCCAGTATTGTATGTGGTTACCGGATCAAACTCAGGGCCTTGCGCTTGTGAGGCAGGCGCCAGAACCACTGAGTTAAATCTCTGGCCCAATTTTTTAGTTCTTGGTAATAACCATGCTTAGTGGAATATGATGGAACCTCATGTTTTAATTTGCATGTCTATAATGGTCAGAGATGGTGAACATGTTTTATTAAGTACTTTATTGGGCATGTGTGCTTCTTCTGTGAGAAATGTGCTTTCATTACAGTCTTTATTAGGTCTTTCACTTTGGAGGGTCTGGTTATTTTAATTCTTTATTTTAGATATTAGTTCTCTGTCCAGGGCATAGTAAAGAATTTCTCAATGTGAAGGTTGTTTCTTCAGTAAATTGCCTCTTTCCTTTGCTGTGTGAAAGCCTCTTCATTTGGTATAATCCCATTTGTTGATTCTTAGCATTATTTCTTGTGCAACTGGGGTTTTGCTCAGAAAGTCTTTGCCTGTGCCTGTGTTTTCAATAGTTTTACTTTATCTTCAGTGTTTCTGGTGTAATATCTAGGTCTCTGATCCATTTTGACTTGATTTTAGTAATGGTATGAGACATAGATCAAAATTCATTCTTCTGGATGATAATCACCAGTTTTCCTGACATCATTTGCAAAAGAGGCTATCTTATCTACAGTGTATTGTATTGGTCCATTTTTTCTGTATCAAGTGGCTGAAAGTGCCTAGAGTTGTTTCTTCATTATGGAATCTATTTTGTTGATCAACATGTGTACTTTTGTTCCTCTACCATGATATTTTCATCACTGTACCTTTGTGGTATAATTTGAAATCTGAGAGTGTAATGCCTCCTGTTTCATTCTTGTTGGTCAGGGTTGCTTTAGTATCTTCAGTCTCTGCCAATTTAAGTTGAAGGAATGTGCCTTATTGTTCTAAGAATACTGATGATATATTGATTAGAATTGCATTAAAGGGCTGGAGGGTAAGCTCAGTGGTTCTGGCGCCTGCCTCACAAGTGCAAGGTCCTGAGTTCAATCCCAGTAACCACATATAATGCTGGGCATGGAGACTCACACCCACCAACAATCAATACCACATACCACAGTGCTGGGTGTGGTGGCTCACGCTTGTAATCCCAGCACTTGGGAGGCAGAGACAGGAGGATTGCTGAGTTTGAAGCTTGCCTAGGCTACATAGTGAGCTCAGAGCCAGCCTGAACTACAAAGCGAGACTCTGTCTCAAAAAAAAAAAAAAGAATTGCATTAAATATCCATATCATTTGTAGAATATCACCATTTTGACAATGTTGTTTCTACTTATCCACAAATGGGACATGTTCACAGTTTCTAGCTTCTTCTTTAACGTCTGTCTATTTTTTTTCCATAGTACAAGGCAGATAAATCTACTTCAATTCTCACATGTAAAAGTTACACATCACAAGAGATTGGACAGTAGCTTAGCAATAACTGACATAGCTATAGCGAAAATCATTTTCATAAAAAATAATCTAGATGCGGTCATCAAAATTTTTGGTCTACTTAAATGTTTGAAGACTGACTTTTATCCCTACTTGAAGGATTTGCCATTATGTCTTTTTTTCTCCCACTGTTGCCTATTAACTGATATTCTTTGGAGGAAGGAAAGTGGAAAATTTCCATTTCCAAGAGTTTGTCCTTTGGTAGCAAGCAGAGAAAAATTTTAATTTGTATGATTTAAATAACTTGTACAGATATGAAACTTTGTGATATTATGCTTTAGTGTAAACTGAAGATTGACAAGCAAATATTTTTCACTTTGCTAAAACAGCAGATTTTGGGCCAGAGATTTAGCTCAGTGGTTCTGGAGCCTGCCTAGCAAGAGCAAGGTGCTGAGTTGCATCCCAGGTAACCACAATACTGGGTGTGGTGACTCACACCCCCCAGCAATCAGTACTACATACCACAGGGCTGGGTGTGGTGGTTCATACTTGTAATCCCAAACACTCAGGAGGCAGAGGCAGTAATCCCAAGCACTCAGGAGGCAGAGGCAGGAGGCTGCTGAGTTGGAGGCTCGCCTGGGGCTACATAGTGAGCTCAGGGCCAGCCTGAACTACAAAGCGAGACTCTGTCTAAAAAAAAGAAAAAAGCCGGGAGATTTAGCTCAGTGGTTCCGGCACCTGCCTAGCAAGCTCAATGTCCCTGGTTCTATCCTGGTAACCACATACAACAATAATGTGTGTGGTGACTCATGCCCACCAGCAATCAGTACCACAGACCAAGATGCTGGGTGTGTGGTGGCTCACATCCATCATCCCAGCATTTGGGAGGCAGAGCCCGGAGGATTGCTTTGAGTTTGAGGCTAGCCTGGGCTACAGTTCAGGGTCAGTCTGAACTACAAAGCAAGACCCTGGAAAAAAAAAGTTTAACTTCACCTCCAAAAAGTAAAGAATTGTACAATTCCCAGCGGTTATAAATGAAGAGACAAAAGAGAATACGTATGTAGAATATGAACGTACCAAAACAAAAGGTGAAAATTTTAGCACCCCAATGAAGAGTGAAAAGTTTTGTAGATTAGTGAATTTACTGTTTTTTCCTTTCCTCTGGTGGCTTTTCCTCTACCCTCTGCTCTTAACCCTCCCTCTCTAGAGCTACTAATTTGGGCTCAGGTGGCCGCAGGCCTGGACCGTGTGGCTCAGCGGCACGGAATGCTTTTGCCCCAGCGCCGGCCAGGACAGGTCCCCACCGGGAGGGGCGGGGGTGTGGGCGGGGCTGCTGGCTGAGCAGAGCCAGGTGTGTCTCCAGCGGAGCTGCAGGTTCAGGTTGTATTCGATGACATGCTGTGGGATCCCCACTTTACTTTCTTGTTGACAGGCGCCCTCGGGTTCTGCAAGGGGGGGGGGTCTTTGCTCAGTGGGGGACAAAAGGCAAGAAAAGTAAAAAACGGGTGGGAAAAGGAGCTTGCTGGGGTCCCCTGGTCAAGTCACTCCTTTGGAGCATAGACTTGGCCAGATTGCCCAGGCTAGCCTTGAATTCATGGCAATCTTCCTGCCTCTGCCTTCTGAGTGCTGGGATTACAGATGTGAGCCATCACGCCTGGCATTGTGGTATGTGATACTGATTGCTGGTGGGCGTGAGTCACCACGCCTGCTATGTCTGTATGTGGTTACCAGGGACCAAACCAGGGACCTTGCACTTGTTAGGCAGGCACTGGAACCACTGAGCTAAATCTATGTTTGGTGTCTTGTGTTGGTTCAGTGGTGCTGTACCTGCCTGGCAAGAGTAAGGTCCTGGGTTCAACCTCTGGTCCAAAAAAAAGAGAGAAGAAAATATGTTCTAAGAAATAGTTGAATAATGAACAAATTGTATTTTTTTTTTTTTGAGACAGGGTCTCGCTTTGTAGTTCAGGCTGGCTCTGAGCTCACTATGTAGCCTAGGCAAGCCTCGAACTCAGCAATCC
Source organism: Thryonomys swinderianus (assembly GCA_004025085.1). NCBI lineage: Eukaryota > Metazoa > Chordata > Mammalia > Rodentia > Thryonomyidae > Thryonomys > Thryonomys swinderianus. The sequence continues at coordinate 17,911 of PVIC010026527.1, forward strand.
TCCTGTCTCTGCCTCCCGAGAGCTGGGATTACAGGTGTGAGCCACCACACCCCGGCTGTATTTTCATTTTTCATCCCAAACTTTATTCATGAGGTGTCTGTCAAAGTAAGTTTGAAATTAGAGCTGTATACTTAGCCAATAAGTAGATCTCAAATCCATGCTTGTAAGAGCTCTGTAATTTGTATCCACGCTTCTCAGATACTTGATAATTAGTATTTCAAATTTATTCTAGTCTGAGTCTCAGAGAGAAAATGGACTACTTCATCTATGCTATAAATCCCAGAGCTTGTCCTACTTATTTAAAATACCCCTACGTATTTACCTTGGGTGTGTCTTTAATTAAAGGGGTCATAACACTCAAACACAACACTCCAGAGATATAACTAACTGTATAACTTTTAATTATTAAAGACTGCTCTACAAACATGGGACTGCAAGTATATCATTTTTGCTAATTCATTGTGGTAAATTAATTTATCTTGTGATTTATTCACTTTTCACCACTGCTAAACCTCATCTGATTGCTACTTTATTCATGTACTCCTGGGATGTATTGCTGCTGAATGAAAGCCAATGTAAAAAGAAAGAAACAAGATTCTGTTCCTATAACATCACTTGGAGCCTTCATTAAAAATCAGAACACTGGTCGTAATAAAATATGTATGAAATCCAAGGTGGACAGGCTCTAGTGTGACTTATAAACATCTCCTCCAACATAGGAATATCTTGTAAAACTTTTTCAGTTCATAGTAATTCAGCTGCTACCTGAATGTACCACAAGAGAGAACGTTTTTGTATTGTCTATTTTTGAACATATTTTAGTCATCTAATGTATATTTTATGTTATGCTCATTTGCTTTACATTTAAACTAAACATTTCCCAGGTCTGCATGACTTTTCTCTCACCTTTCTTCATTTAACAGATCTGAACATTTAACATTATCACCCTTTGGAGGTTAGACACATGTGCCTTTGAATTTGGGCTCTGTCACTTCTAAACTAGGTAATTTAGCATCTTTAAATTTCAATTTCTCTTCTGTTAAGTCAGGGTAGTAATAATTACAGGGTCATTATAGTAAGTAATAATACATCCACATGACTCAATCTTTTTCCTTTTTAAAAATATTGTTCTCAGGGACTTGACATAGTGAAAACCCTTACACTTTATGTAGAAATAGTACTGAAATCTTTCTAAGGATGCTTTCTTTTTATTCATCACATACACAAAATTCAACTAAATAAAATGAATGTCTTACATATAAAAAGATAAAATTAATGTCAATTGCCAGAAATATATAATTTTAATGTACTTCTATTAAAAGTTCCATCATTTAAATTTTTCTCCAGAGACAAGATGAGAATTCCTGTTTTACTACTACTGTATACTACATACTGGAAATTTGTAATGACTAAAGATTTGTTTATCCCAGGGTTCTGGAAGTGCAAGGTCAAGGAGACTCAGCTAGTCAAAGCCCTTTTGCATATGAGGACGCTGCAGGATCCAGAGGTCAAGTAGTGAAGATAGAAGTGCACGCAGATACTGAGCCAAAATGGATTTTAGGCAGACCCATTCTTCATGACCCATAAAGCCACTGATTTGTGACTATATTAATTCCCTCCATGACTTAATCACCTTCTAGTTTCTGCAGACACTGCCTAGATAATATGTCACAAAGGGGATTAATGTTCAATATTAGTTCTGATGTGAAAATTAAATCCATAGCAGTTTATTTATTAAAATAAAAGAGATATAGGTAGTGAAATGCTGGAAATAATGTTAATGTGCTCTGGCTACTTTTAAAAGACACTACAAAAGTATAAGCCTTCCACGATTAAAAGATCATGATAGTGTTGGTGGAGCACAATTACATAAACTAACATAAAAGGGAAAGAAACTAGAGAACAGAAAATAAAAAATCTAGAAATTGTTAAAAAATAAATGAAATATGTTACATTATATACTTTATTATATGTAAAGCAGTAATTAAAATCATACAGGCCAGTTTGAGAAATTGTCATAAACCAGGAAAAAGGTTTATTTCTAGGAACTAGATTTGTATTGCTGTTCTCTAAATGTAGAAGTACTGAGATCTAAGCATTAGAAACAAATTCACAATATCTCTAGATAAAAGTACTAAGGAAACATCTCAACTGTGACATAGAGAATTTCCAAATGAAACACAGAAGGTTGGGCTGGGTGGCACACATGTGTAATCCCAGCATTCAGAAGGCTGAGGCAGGAGGATTGCTGCCTCCAAGACCAGACTGAATTACAGTGAGAGCTTGTCTCAAATAACATAGATAAAATTAACTGTAAATTAAGTTTTGCATAGGGAAAACAAAGTCCAAAGACACACTGTATCACCAAAATAGCAAAACTTCCCAACATAATGATAAACTTCTAAAAATAAAGAAACCAAAGTTTGAATTTTTGACTCCTAACAAATCTGAGAGTGGACTGATAGTGCACACTTGGGAAGACACCCGTATTCAGTTCCTGGGCAGTGGATTCCTGGAGTTTACTGAGACTTCTGGGCTTCTGGTATAATACAACGCAGATCATGCCCATCACAGCCTTCAAGGAGCACACGAAGATTGTGTATCATAGTCCTGGTTTGGGAAAAGAAGGGGACATCCAGAATCCTGGGTAGATAGTCCTTGGAGAAACAGACTTAAGATTCAGGTTATCAGAGTCTTTTTAAAGACACTGCTCAAAGTCTTGGGTATAATAGTCTTTCCTTGAAAGCCCAGAAAAGATTCTGGATAATGTAACGGGAACAAATCTGGATTCTAGGCATCGTAGCCAGGCTGCCACAGGGTGTCTTACAGGGGTGTTGTAGCTATTGAAGAACGCTGAGGATTCTGGGTATGACAGTTGTTGCTCAGTTAATGTGGGAAGGATTCTGGGTTTCAAAGTCTGTAGCCACGTTGATGAATCTGCTCATTGTAACTTATGAGACTTTGACAGTCTTCAGGCTAGCTACCATAGCCCTTGGGTAAACATTCCCAAAATTCCACGGGAAAATTACTCTGAGGATTCTGGTTACATAGTCCTGCAACCGCGCACAGGATTGAAGGTGTGGTAGACCATGGGAAAATGCTGAGGATTCTGGGTACTTGGTCCTGCGTCATCACAGAGGATATGGGGTATCGAAGTCCATAGGAAAATGACTCTGAGAATTCTGGGTACATAGTCTTGCATGGTTACAATGGATATTGGGTATGGTAATTCATGGGAAAATGAGCATTCTGGGTATGAGGTCCCGCGTTGTCACATAGGATATTGTTTATCATAGTCCATAGGAAAATGTTTCTGACGATTTTGGGTAAGTAGTCCTGCGACCTCGCACATAATTGTGGATGTGGTAGTCCACGGGAAAGTAACTCTCAGAATTCTGGGTACGTAGTCCCACATCCTCACAGAGCATATTGGGTATCGTAGTTCATGGGAAAATGACTGAGGATTCTGGGTACATAGTCCCGCATCGTCACAGAGGATATTGGGTATCGTAGTCTATGTGAAAATGACTCAGGATTCTGGGTAAGTCCCACGTCCTCACAGAAGATATTGTTTATCATAGTCCATAGAGCCGGGCGTGGTGGCTCACGCCTGTAATCCCAGCACTCGGGAGGCAGAGACAGGATTGCTGAGTCCGAGGCTTGCCTGGGCTCCATAGTGAGCTTAGAGCCAGCCTGAACTACAAAGCGAGACCCTGTCTCAAAAAAAAAAAAATCAACATATAGTCCATAGGAAAATGATTCTGAGGATATTAGTTAAATAGTCCTGCTACCTCGCACAGAATTGTGGGTATGGTAGTCAATGGGAAAATGACTGAGGATTCTGGTTATGTAGTCCCACATTGTCACAGAGGATATTGGATATCGTAGTCTATGGAAAAATGACTCAGGATTCTGGGTACATAGTCCCGCATCATCACAGAGCATATTGGGTATCGTAGTCCATGGGAAAATGCTCTGAGGATTCTGGGTATGTATTGCACATCGTCACAGAGGATATTGGGTATTGTAGTCCATGAGAAAATAACTGAGTATTCTGGGTAGTCATTATGTGACCTCACACAGGATTGTGGGTGTGGTAGTCCATGGGAAAATGATTGAGGATTCGGGGCACATAATCCCGCATACTCACAGAGGATTCAGGTATTATGGTTCATGGGAAAAACGAGTGAAAAGATTCTAGGTATGTTATTCTCATGCACTCACAGAGAATATTGGATATGGTAGTTCATAGAAAAATGACTCAAACGTTTCTGGGTACTTAGTCCTGTGGCCTTACACAGGAATGTGCATACGGTAGTTCAGCAGGAAATCACACCAAGGGTTTTGGGTAACATAGCCTGCAACTAGGGAGGAATCTGTATTTTCTTAAACTAGCAGTGCTGAGCAAATTTTTCTTCTCATGTCGCCAACCTCTTGACCTGTGTCTTCAGGTAAGCTGGGCTCCTGGCCTTGCTGTCTTCTCTTACGGTCATGAAAAGAGCATTGGAGTGCTGGTGGCAGTAGTGGAATAGGCTGCAGAGCAGGCTTCTGCATGCATACCAAACAATGGATAACTGGGATGCTCAGTAAAGCACAGCAGGCACTGGCTCTGGACAGCTATTTTCCAAGCAGGGAAGGCTGGGGTGCACAGGCTGGGTCTGAGCACACTGGGTAACTTAGTGAGGGTTGGGGTGTGTGTCTGTATCCGTGGGCTGTGTAAATGCTGTGCTAGCAATTGCTTCACAACCTGGGATCTGGCAGTTCAGCAGTCTTGCAACTTGGTGTCAAAAATATGTTAAGCTCTTATGAAACATTACAGGTTATTGATTGTATCTCTTACAAATAGAATAAGTGAGGCACATGCTTAAATATCTCATTTTTAATATGAAAAAGAAAAAAGCACAATAAAATGTACTGTAGATAACAGAAGAGATAGGTAGTTTTCAAAGTGGAGGGAACTGGGCTAGGAGGAGGAAATTGGACAGTGGTATAGCTCAGTGGTGCAGCACTTGAACAGTATGTGCATGTTCCTGGTTTCAATCCCCAGACAAGAAAAAGTTAACAGAAGATCATGGGAAAAAAAAGACAGGGTCTCGCTTTATAGTTCAGGCTGGCTCTGAGCTCACTATGTAGCCCAGGCAAGCCTCAAACTCAGCAATCCTCCTGTCTGCCTCCCCAAGTGCTGGGATGACAGGCATGAGCCACCACGCCTGGCACTGTGCTATGTGGCATTGATTGCTGGTGGGTGTGAGTCTCCACATCCAGCATTGTATGTGGTTACTGGGGATCCAACTCAGGACCTTGAGCTTCTGAGGCAGGCGCCAGAACCACTGAGCCAACCCTCTGGCCCTTAAAAAAAAATTTTTTTTTTTGCTTTTTTTTTGAGACAGGGTCTCGCATTGTAGTTCAGGCTGGCCCTGAGCTCACTATGGTGCCCAGACTAGCCTTGAACTCAGAGCAATCCTGCCTCTGCCTCCCAAGTGCTGGGATTACAGGCATGAGCCACTACAGCCAGCCACTTAGACTCTTATTTGAGAGGAAATGAGGTATGAGTGATTTGTGTCCTTCCAAGCTTTTCTTCAGTGAAGCAAGGACACCAACAGCTCAAGAACAGAGCTGAGTGTAATGTGCAATCAGGCCTCCAGACAGCCTCTGGGACAACCCCAAATAGTCTGATCTGCCAAACTACATACAGTCACTAGGAGAAAGAAACAGGAAGCTGAGAAAGGAACTGTGATTTTGGTATGAGGAAGTTATGATTTCACAGCATCTCTGTCCAAGTCATCCAGACACTGTTGCAGCCAGAACTCCTGATTTTTCTAGTTATTTGTGCTTAGTGGAGGAGCTGGATAGGCTTGGGAGAGGAAGAGAGAAGGGAAAAGGGCAAAGGGTAAAGGGCAATAAAAGGAGAAATCCCATTTACTCCCTAAAGCTATCTCTGAGCCCAGAAAAGGTCTGTGTTAAGGATGGGCAGGGTCAAAACTCTCCTACCCAAGAAACTCTGAACTCTTGACTGCAAGGGGTAGATGGGGATGTTAGGCAGTGTCAGGGTGTCTGTCATCTGCAGATGGGACACCTGTGTCCTCCAGAATTTCTCCCATCTTTTCTCCTGCAGCCACATCCCTAGCCCTCCAGAGATGGCCACAAAAATACAGCTCTGCTCAGCAGGGCTTTGGTATCCTGAATCTATAGACCTCAATGCACAAGTTTCCAGAGGAGTGGGCAATTGGGGGTCTTCTGCCCACTAACCTCCACTCCTTTCCTGCCTCAAACCATTGGGTTTCTGCACTGTGGAGATGGGAAGCCAGTGGGAACAAGAACAAAGAGCCAGAAAAACACCCTGGGAGAGCAGGAGGGACATGCACACTAGCCAAGCCCACCTCGCCAGTGTTGACCATCATTAGCCACCAGTTTCCCAATGTCCTCATGGATATAGACAGACTGGATCTCCTTGGTCTCGAGGCACAGACCACAGGCTCACATGGCAGAGGCCTTGGTGGTCGGCAGCCCATAGGGGGTTCTCGGTCATGCCAGTGCACTCTCAGTGGAAACACTTCTGGCAGGAGGCCTTGCACAGTATGC
>PVIC010026528.1:0-12104 GCA_004025085.1 Thryonomys swinderianus
GAAGAAGAGGAAGAGGAAGAAGAAGAATCTATAGAATAAAAGATTTAAAAGATATAACAATGATTGTAACATATGGACCTTATTTGGATTATAAGAAAAATGAAAATGGCTTATAAACAGTAAAATTCTTACTGTCAAAGGAATAATGTGGTATTATTTTAGTGATCTTTAGGTTAACTTTTAAAGATACAAAACTTTACAGATGAAATGCAAAAAAGGGTAAACTGCAAACTAGAAAAAAATATCTCAATACCAAAGACCAGTTCTCAAAACTTCAGTGTATGCTGTAGTCATTTGGTAGGATGTTAAATTGGTCATTTTCTTGTATCAAGTCCTGGGAAAGACCTGAGAATTAGTACTTCCTATAAATTCCTTTGTAATGCTCAGGCAGGTGAGAAGAACCACTCGGAACTATTATACACATAGGGGTATTTCTTTACTATACAGACAGATATTATTAGGCCTCATTTAAGTCAATTAGAGAAAAAGACCAATGAATTAATATAAAGTAGGCAAAGAACTTTTTAGTTACAGAAAAGGGAATACAACTGGCATCTAAACATGTAAATGTATTCAATAGCCTTCAATAGGTGAGAAAGACAGCTTCAAAACATAAGAAAATATTTTTTATCATTATGGGTAATAAGGCTGGCAAGGTTTGGGAAAATAGGCACTGTCATATACTGACAGGGGTGTAAATTTTTGTTCTACATAAGATATATAGCTACCAATTTAAAATGTATATATTCTCCAAATACTATTAAAAATGTATCACAGAGATATTCATATTTACATACATACAAAATGACACAAGAAAAATGATATTCATTGCAAACATTGTACTGAATACACAAACTGGAAGAAAGTAACCTTCTTTAAGAAATGTCAATTTGAGGCCCAGAGGGTTAGCTCAGTGGTTCCGGCGCCTGCCTTGCAAGCACAAGGACCTGAGTTCGATCCCCGGAAACCACATATAATGCTGGGCGTGGAGACTCACGCCCACCAACAATCAACACCGCATACCACAGTGCCGGACGTGGTGGCTCATGCCTGAAATCCCAGCACTCGGGAGGCAGAGACAGGAGGATTGCTGAGTTCGCGGCGGCTTGCCTGGGCACCATAGTGAGCTCAGGGCCAGCCTGAACTACAAAGCGAGACCCTGTCTCCAAAAAGCAAAAAAAGAAATGTCAATTTGAATAAAATGCAATACATCTTCAGAGCTGTTAAAAAGGTAAAGGCAGCCCTGTACATCCTGACAGGGAACAAATATATTTTTCAGAGAAAAAACATTTTTAACTGTTATTAATTCTAGTACTTTTAAGTGCTTATTATGTTCATTTGCTGTACTATAAGCTATACAACTTAAATCTAAGTGTTTTTCAGCTTTTTTACCTGACAAATTCCAATCTCTGTAATTTGCTTACCTGACTGAACGATCATCACTTCCTGTGACAGCCAAAGGTTTATTAGGATGGACAGCAAGTGCCCAGAGTTCACCTTCACAATGTCCTTGCATAATTAGGAAAGGTTTATTTCTTTCATGTACCACAATTTCAAAAATTTCACTGTCCTGTGTTCCAACCAAAATGTGGTCACCACGCCAACAAACACTTCTCACAGACAAACCTAGTAAAAAATGTATTTAAAGTCAATGTGTTAAGTATGGATGCTATAATAATGCAGTCTTCCTAAATGAAAATTAATTCTTATACCTTTAATGCTTTGCATGTAACATAGAAGAAATGTACAAATGCTTATTTCACAGTCTTACTTTCTTCAGTTTTCCATGTTGTTTTCTACATGGAATATTACTTTTTTCCTTTTTTTTTTTTTGGTTTTGGTTTTTTGAGACAGGGTCTCACTTTGTTGCCCAGGCTAGCTTCAAACATGTGGCAATCCCCCTGTCTCTTTGGTTTGAGTGCTGGAACTACAAGTGTGTGCCACCACAACCAGTGATTTTTTTTTAATATACTTATTTGTACCCATCCTTCAAGATATGCACCCTCTTCTTTCCTATCAGACAATTCCAGATAGCCAACTTTCTTAGCCAATGTTTTATAGTGTTTACATTCTGCCTTTGAATAAATACTTGGGAACTACCTTTATAGAACTGTATTTTTTTTCAAAATATTTTGACTTTTCACTTGTCTGTATTTTTTCAATCTTCTCAAACAGAATCAGAAGAATTTTATTTTTTATGCACACTCCACAGTCAGTTTTATAACCTTAGAAAAACTGTTTTCTCCGTTTTCTCATTTGTTGAATATGGTCAATATAAAAATTACTATATACTGCCTGGTATTTTGTGGGAATCAAATTTGTAAAAGCATTAAGTAAAGATACATAGAAAGTAGACCTTCAAATATTTCCCCAAAACACATATTCCTTTGTTTTAAAAATATTTCAATAGGGCTAGAGGGTTAGCTCAGTGGTTCCGGCACCTGCCTCGCAAGCACAAGGTCCTGAGTTCGATCCCTAGTAACCACATATAATGCTGGGCATGGAGAAACGTCCACCAACAATCAACACCGCATACCACAATGCTGGATGTGGTGGCTCACACCTGTAATCCCAGCACTCGGGAGGCAGAGACAGGAGGATTGCTGAGTTCGCGGCGGCTTGCCTGGGCACCATAGTGAGCTCAGGGCCAGCCTGAACTACAAAGTGAGACCCTGTCTCAAAAAAGCAAAAAAAAAAAAAAATTTTTCAATATATACACTAACTTGCTTCATTTATACTACTAGTTTATCTTAGTTTGCTGAAAAGAAAGTTTGTAGGCTGGGGATTTAGTTCCCAGCAAGTTCCAAGTCCCAAGTTTGAGTCCTGGTAACCACATATCACAATGGCAGGCTTGATGACTCACACCTGTAAACCCAGAACTGATAACCGCATACCAGTGCCAGGCGTGGTGGCTCACACCTGTAATTCCAGCACTCTGGAGGCAGAGGCAGGAGGATTGCTGTGAGTTGAAGAATAGCCTGGGCTATACAGTGAATTCAGGCCCAGCCTGAACTACAAAGCAAGACCCTCTCTCAAAAAAAAAAGTTTTGTGTTATTACCTTTTGATTTCTTGTAAAAATCATTTTGATTTATATCTTGTATGTTAATCATTATGTTATAGCATATAACTTGTTCTTTTTTATTTGATTATGAAATTTTGTCTTATTTTTTATAAAATTATTCTGTAAGCTTCAAAATATAATAGGGTTCAACAATTAAAAAGATAGCTAAATAATTATCCCAAGGTTAAACACCTCCCAAATGATGAAAATACAATTTAAACAAAGACCTATGAAATTTCCAATTTCAAACTCACACTTTAATAATGTTAAATTTTACTATTAAAGATCCTGTTATATTATGTCAACATTTTACAGTTCCCAAAAGAAATTATTCAATTGCTTATAAATTTGGATGAAAAAAACCCCCACATCTACATACATCCTTAACAGAAGTTCCCCAGTGGGCAACATACTTGATTTCCAACAGTTTGCTTGGTAAATACTTATGTTTAGCATTATAATCAAGAAGTATTTTCAAAATCCAAGGTTATATAATGTGTCAGTCTTATCTGTCTAGGTCTCATTACAACAGGCCCTGGATATATAAAAGAATCTTTGTTATAACAGTGAAGCCAAACTCTCTACAGGCAAAGGTCCTCTGCAACAGCCTTCAAATAAATGTATATAGTGTGAAGGGCAAATCAAAGTTTTATTTATACTTTCAAACATTTAGTTATGTTTACCAAAAGAAAAAAACAATCCTTAGTATGTTTAGAATTTGCCTGGTAATGAGACATTTGTTTTATTATTACCTTTGTATCCCTGGTCTGTTTCCCTGAGATCAATCACAGTAATAGGTTTGAAAGTTAAATCCCAAAGACGAATGCAACCATCTCTTCCACCAGTAGCAAAGCCTTCTTCACAAGCGTTCATGCTAAATATTCCTGCCTAGATGAGGAAATAAAAGTAACAATATAAGCTTCTTAAAACACCCTCAATATGAAGCTAGAAACCCACTTAACAGCACGTCAGTATGACATACCAATAAATATACCAGAAAATGCAAAAGAAAAGCTGGTAATATATCCTTAGGAATTTAATGTATAATTAAGGCAGTACTTGATTAGATAACTTTAAAATATTATACACAGAAATGAATCATTAAGGACTAAGTTATAAACGTAAAAATAAGTGAGAAAAAAGTGAAAACATTTGACTTTGTGAGACCTTTTTATGCATGGCATGAAGACCACAAGCCATAAAAGCAAAGTTTTTAATTTTTGTATATGAGGAAAGATATGACTAAGAAAGACAAATGAATTAGGGAATATTTTCAATATGTACAACTGAAAAAGGAACTATCACCAGCATACAAATGAACAAAGAAAAACAATTCAGCAGAAGGAACTCAACAAGCAAAAAGAGCAACGAATTAAAAAATCAATTAATGGGCCGGAGATTTAGCTCAGTGCTTCCAGCGCCTGCCTCACAAGTGCAAGGCCCTGAGTTCAATCCCAGTAACCACATACAATGCTGGGTGTGGTGACTCACGCCCACCAGCAATCAATACCACATATCACAGTGCCGGGCATGGTGGCTCATGCCTGTCATCCCAGCACTTGGGAGGCAGAGGCAGGAGGGTTGCTGAGTTCAAGGCTTGCCTGGGCTACATAGTGAACTCAGGGCCAGCCTGAACTACAAAGTGAGACCCTGTCTCAAAAAAAAAAAAAAAATCAATTAATAAGAAAGTATGTAAAATACGTAACATTTCACATATATAGGAAACAAAACTCCCATGAGAAGTTCTGTCCAGAGCATAAGCAACATGAAGGATATTATGTGCTGATGAGTGTGGGAGAGAAACTAGCATTTTTACATGGTGACGGTGACAATGTGAATTGCAGTATCTTTCGTGAAAGACAATCTGGTATTTTTAGTATTCAAGCATTTTGCTTAAAGCAAGTCTTGTACAAATGGTACTTTGATATACTCAAGGCTTTCATACTTGAAGATCCTGTTAACAATGCACCAGCTTTATGCTTTCTATTTCTCGTCATGTTATGAGAAGGACCTGCCTGCTAAAAAGCTCAAATAAATATATGAAGGTTTAACAATAAATTATCCATATTTAATAACTTATTTGTATGGAAATCTCAAAGTATAAAAATCCTTTGGCATTCAATGAATAAATACTATTTTTTCTACACTTATTCCTAAATTGCCCAATGGTAAATTAGTCTTAAAATCACTAGCTTTATTTTACAAGAGTTAATCTAGAGTATTTTAAGGTTGATGTCAACAACATTTTAACACTAATCTGAGAAAGACACTGTTAAAGCAATAGTTTTAGCAAGATACTAATTATAACTAACTTATAAATATCTATGGGTAGAACTGCATAATTTTTCTAATTGAAATACTGAAAACAATTCAGTTAAACATTTTTCAAGAAACTGAACTAATTAGAAACAGTATACTGTATGTATTATGCATAAGAAGGTATGATGGCTTATGTCTAGATGTCCTGCAAAGCTTCACGCAGTCATTTGTGGGACTTTCCAGAGGTGGCTAGATCTAGGTGGGTGATGCTGGGACTGAGGGTATGTGACTACTAAATTAGTCTGCTCACTGGTTTGGTATAATGGGAGTAATGGGAAGGCTGATCCTGGAATATGAGGGACAAAAAGAGGGCTACTGCTGTTGCTTGCTACTTCCCTGCTTTGCTGCCTTTTGCCAGCCCTGGACTATTTCTCCTCTGTGACAACCCTCTGCAATGCTGCCCTACCTTGAAGAAGGGTATGGATGGAAACTTCTACCAACTGTGAGCTACAATAAACCTTTTGTGGTGGTTAGCTGTCAGTTTGAGTGGAAAGGCCCAGCTGGATTGAGTTGGGATGCCTCTGGGGGTGGGAGACCCACTTTAAGGACGGTTACTGTCGGAACAGTTGTCAGAAGATCTTCCTTACAGGAGCTTCACTGAGACCTCTTTTCTTCAGAAGAGTTCTGGTTGTTTTTCTTTGCAAGAGCTTTGGCAGCATGTCTTCTTTCTTCGGTGGAGCTTCAATCTTTGTCTTCATCTTGGACGTTGTTTCCTGGGTTCCAGAATATCCTCAGAATAAAGGCTCAGATTCTTCTGCCTCTTAGCACAGACACTTTGGCTTCCAGCATGGCCCTTGGGCCCTTCTGGTGTCCATCTCCCATCTTGGATCCTTTGATCTCAAGACAGGGAGTTGCACAGGACGTTGCTGTGGCTTCCACACCTTTCTCTGATGCTCTGGGTATCCAGAGAGCAGACAGACTTTTGCTTTCTTCTACATCTGATGGTAGTAAGCACCAACAAATACATCTTTCCTCCTTTAACTTTGCATAACAGGTATTTTGTCTTAGCAACAAGAAAACTATGAAGGTCAAGTACTTACCATCTACAAGTATTTAAATATACTTACAGAGTGGGCTCCTTGAATTGTTCGAATAAGATTGATTCCCTTCCAGACATATATATCTCCATTAAGTGCACCAGAATATGTTAACTCGTCTCGAGCACAGGCTAGGCACAATATTGTCTGAAGGTCACCTGTTTTACCGAAGACACCTCGCTTTGGGGTCAGAGCATTTCCACATAAACTCCAGAACTAAAAAGTACACAGTATAATAATCAATTACAAAAAGATACTTATAAAATAAAACATTACCATTACTTCAATGCTTTATCACAACAGCAGACTAAGAAATTGCTTTTTGATACAATAGCATTCAATGTTCACATCCTCATTCTAAGGGTCTCCAAAGCTATATAATTGCAGGTAAATCACTGGTTTCAGTCCTTATCTGTAAGAATAAGGGCATTGAACTCATTATTTTAAAACTATCCTACACTTTCCTTAGATTTCTGAAAAATATCTAATTGAAACAGATAAAATCATGTGAGTTGGCAATGAAAATGAAGAAGACACCATGTGCTAATAGGAAAAATGACCAATTCTAAAGTTTAATCTCCAAAGGAAATAGTAAAAATGGGGGAGGGGAAGACTGTTGCTCTTACTGATATTGTAAAAGCTGAGTAATTTCCCTTTGTAAAGTCTAAAACTAAGATAGCAATTTGATTTGTTCACCAATCAGAGAAGGCAGAGAAGACAAACATTAATATTTGTGACTGCAGTTTTCAATCTATTATGTGGATTTCAGTAAATTTTTGTAGTTTGCAGAGAAAAATTTGTTTTAAATGAGACAGGGCAGGGTCATATATATTAAATAGTTCTGTATAAATTAATTAGCTTGACAGAATAAATTGAACCCTCTTCCCAATACAGGAGACTGAACTCAGAATCGACACACTAAACTCCATCCTTATCCCTATTTTTTTTTTTTTGAGACAGGGTCTCACTTTGTAGTTCAGGCTGGCCCTGAGCTCACTATGTAGCCCAGGCAAGCCTCAAACTCAGCAATCCTCCTGTCTCTGCCTCCCGAGTGCTGGGATGACAGGCGTGAGCCACCATGCCCGGCACTGTGGTATGTGGTATTGATTGCTGGTGGGCGTGAATCACCATGCCCAGCATTCTATGTGGTCACCGGGATTGAACTCAGGACCTTGCGCTTGTGAGGCAGGCGCTGAAACTACTGAGCTAAATCGCTAGCCCCCCTTATCCCTTTTTTAAGATTCTAAGAGTTGGACTTAAAAATCCTCCTGCCTCAGCTTTCTAGAGTGCTGCAATCACAGGCCTGTACCATCATCCCCAGTAAATTTAACTGGGTAGTAAATTTATCTTAGTAGTAAGCAAAGTACCATTTAAAATAATTTTAATATTACATACACATTTTAACCTTAATCCACAAGAACAGAAACTAATATTTATCCCTTCAAATAATTAATGTGTATTTTATTTTTAATTAGTGTATGCTAGTGAATTAAATTTTATGATTTTTTAAAATGAAAAGTGCCATTTAAAAACAAAAAAGAAAAAAGGGCCAGGGATGTAGCTCAGCAGTGCCATATCTACCTAGCAGGTGAAAGATCCTGAGTTAAATACTGTACCAATAAAAAACAATGAAAAGTGCTGTAATTTCTGTGTTTAAGAATAGCTGGTCTCTTCCTTTAGCAAGTTCCAATTTAACTGTATTGTTTTCTTTTAGGTTGGTGATTCCCAAACTTGTATTTACAGTAGAATCACTTGGGAAAATTGTATTTCCTGTTCCTCAACTGAGGTGAACTGAGACAAAATCTTTGGAGAATAAGGTCTAGATTTCTAAATGCTTTTGATCTTAAGCAGACACTAAGAACTACTGTTCTAAACTATAAATCGATACTCTCCAATAGAATTTTCAGTGATGATAAAAACTGTATATGTGTGTCCATGCTTTCCAACACAGTAATCATTAGATACATTTGGGCATTTGGAATGTGGCTGGCCGGTATGAATGTTTAGTTTTATTTAACCTTTTATCTAAATAACTTCACTGGCCAGTAGCTACTATATAATTTAGATCACTTCTGGGACTTGAGTTTCCTCACACATATTACCTACAAAAAAAGAACTATAACGCTAGTATTTTTGAGACAGGGCCTCACTATGCAGTTTAGGGGGTCTTATCTCACCATATCTCACCACACTGGCCTCAAAGTCAGAATCATCCTCTGGCCTCAGGCTCCTGAGTGCAAAGATTACAGTGACTACTTATTCCTGGCTTTCATGCTACCTGTGTCTGTCCAAAAATAAAACTTAGCAAGAAATAATCAGCTTGAAAACTAGAGATAAAAAGTGCCAGCTCTAATCAGGCTATCCGTGTCACACCTGTCCTACAGAGTAGCCACCAAGAAAGAGAACCATGATGGCAGGTGAAGCAAGGACAGGCTGACGGGGCTGGAAGCCGAGATCTCTAGTTTTCAAGGCTGATTACTTCTGGTTAGATCTCAGTCTTGGTTAACAGGGTATTCAATGCCTCTAGCAAAGGAAAAGAAATGTAACTCATAACAAAGACTTTTGCTTAGTTTTAGAAGGTGAGCTTTTATAAAAATGAGACACAAGAATGAATATCATTATTGACTTTATGGGCTTCAAATCCTCAACTATAATTTTAAAACAAAACCTACAGCCTGCATGAGCAGAGTAAGTAAAGTTCTCAAGGCTGAAGTCAAATCAGAGGGCAGATATAGAAAAAGAAAAAACACTTTCAGAAAGCTGACCCTGGGCGGGGCACTGGACATATACTGTCTTTTAAATCATCAACTCTTCAAGGATAAGAGCAGTCATAGTTACAAGATTTGAAAAAAGTTCAAATAAGTTAAATAACTCTTCTAGGTTAAGCATATAAATGACAGAGCCACCGCTGTCCATGTTGCTTCTATACAGCTTTGCTCTGCGAATGAAAAGCTGTTTATTTGGTTATCCAATGTCATCTGTTACTTTATAAGTGAAATATGAAGAAACAAGAAGAACAAAGTGAATCCTACCTCATTGGATTATCAATTCCTTTACTGAGAGTGGTTCATTCATTCCTAGGCATGTCTATATCCTTCACAATACCTCAAAGAACTACACAGTACATACTTGTTACACTGAACATACACATATTACAAAGTTGACATTTTAAAAATAAATACTGTCATTTCTAAAACTACTCTAAATTGTTAATAGTGTAATGTATACTTACTACCAGAAAATGAAACAGGATTATTATAAAACAAAACCCTTCTAGTACCTTGATATGTTTTACACCACAGCTGACAAGTTTATTTGGCTGGTACAAATCCCAAGAAATATCAAATATCTGTAAACAAATTGGATTCATGGTTAAAATATTTATTTCCATAATTGTTTAAAAGTCTAGTCCAAAAGTTCAAATAGCCCAAATGCTCATCAACCATAGCAATCCCAATAATCACAACCTTACACTTCAAAATCTTATGAGAAATAAAAGGAATAATAACTTCTTTGTTACCATGACCTTAATGAAACAATTAGTAGAATGAAATATTTAACACTTCTATTTGCTGCTGCTGTTTTTGAGACAGTCTTTCTCCATATAGCTCAGTTTGGCTTTGAACTCACTATGTAGCCCAGGCTGCCTTGGCCATCCCAAGTGCTGAGATTACAGGTGTATACCACCATACCCAGACAGTTTTTAAAATAATATGATCTATGAATAACAGAGACTTTTAAAAATCTATTAATTTTTTAATAATAATTGGCCTATTTAGTAAATTCAAAGTATTAAGGTGTGCAATGTTTTCATCTAGGTAAGACAGAATACACAGCTGTCATCTAAAATGTTTCCCACAAGTCTCACATGTTCAGAGGTGGTACTTCCAGAAGGTAACCAGACAGGAGATTACTGACTGGAGAATCAATTCATAGTTGAATGCAGTGCTAGGAGCTGGGTCACAGTGGGTGTGCGTGTGGAGGGTGTATTTCTAGTCTGCCCCTTTGCTCTCTCTCCGGGCCCTGGCTGCCATGGGTTGAGCAGCTTTGCTCTGCCATGCCCTCCTACCATGACATTTCTGCCTCTGCGCCAGCCAATGATGGACTGAACCCTTTAAAACCTGAACCAAAACCTCCCTGAAATTGTGGGTGTATACTCTGTCCTAGTAACATAGCCAACACTTTATAACCATCTAAGTTGTACATATGTATAAGAGTGTGTAACAAGCTTGACAGTCTGCTGAAAATATATGCAAAATTTTCTGTGTAACTTTTATCAATTCATAGATTTCTTACAAAGTAGAATCATTCATGATGCCTCTAATTTGGTTTGGGTGAGGATTTTACTATACACACTCAACAATGGGACATTTTTAAAGGAGTACTCATTATTCTTCTTTTATTCTGTATAAAATTGTTTTATCAATGTCCACAAAAGTAGTGTAATATTTAACTGAAACACTAACCACAAAGTACTCCTTTTATTAATCTTATATAACTTATAACAAGTAACATAAATATATATAAAATTCCTGAAGTAAAAATGTTAGGTCTCTAACAGAGTTATTACTATTTTTTCTGCATTGTTGGGGATGGAATCCAGAGCCTTGAGCATACCAGGAAGTATCTTACCACAGAGTTACCTCCACAGTCCACAGTAAGACATATGTAACATGTTAGTGATAAACCAAACTAAATGGACACTATGTACAAACTATTTTAAAATCTAGATTTCAATAATGGATGTTTTGCATATATCCAAACTCAAACTGTGCATACTAAATATGTGAAGACCTTTATAAGTAAATTACTGTTAATAAAGATGCTGAAAAAACCCCATAAAATGTGTAGTTTGTACTGAATCACTCGGTTAAAAGTTTTTATAACACTATATACACTGAATCATGCTTCTGAGTTCAAAATTCTTTAATTTTAAAAATATTTTGTTTTAAGCAACTTTACTGAGATATAATTCCCATACTAAATTACTCAGTTAAAGTGTACAATCCAATGGTTCTTAGTATGCGCACACAATTGCACCACCATTATTACCATCAGTTTTAGAACATTTCCTTATCTAAAAAGGAATGTTACCCTATATTCAACTATGAATTAATTCTCCAGTGAATATAATAATCCCCTATTCAATTACCTTCTGAAAGTACCACCTCCTTTCCCCTCCTTCATAATTATATGATTTTTTAAGGTATAAAGTTTTAATCTAGTCATAACAAAATACAGGAGAATTAAATTCCCTGCACTTTCCTCCGGCCTCCCTCCCCCCACAGCATGCACTAGCATTCCCAAAGGAGAATACTCACTCTGTCTGTGTGACCAGGAGCCGTGGACAACACTTTCCCCCTTTTCCAGTCCCAAACACAAACTGCGTTCTTTGAATCCAGTCCAACAGAAACCAAACGCTGGATTATGTTTCAAGATTCAGAAGGGAATAAAAAGGAAAACATCAGGGAACAATCAAATTACAAATGGCAAATAAATTCTATTCATGAATTTTATAAACCTAAAACGTATATATCTTTATTTCATAGATCTCAGAGAAAAGGTAGACATGTTTCATCTTGTTAAAAACTTGTACACATATACATATATATGTTTCTCCCCTTAGAAGATTCCTAATAGGACTGACAAAATATCCTAAACATAACTCTTGCCCAGAATTAAAAAT
>PVIC010026528.1:12204-24574 GCA_004025085.1 Thryonomys swinderianus
AAAAAAAAATCTTAGAAACAGACCAAAAAAAAAAAATTGGGGTATGAAAGAACAAGGATTAAAAAAATTATCCCAGTCTTTTCATCTGAAGCAACGTAAGTCAAAATTCAACTGACAACCTCTCTGAAATGCTGAGGGGTGTAAGGTCAACACAGAATTATATACCTAGCAAAAATATCTTTTGAAGAGTGATCGCAATCTTTCGGAAACAGACAAAAGCTGAGAAGCCAGGTCAGTGGCCTGCACCTTTAGTTCCAGCTACTGTACTGCCTGAAGTAGGAGGATTACTTGCTCCCAGGACTTTGAGGACAGCCTGGGCAACACTGCAAGACTCTACCTCCAGAAAGAAAAAAAAAAAAGGTTGAGAGAATTCATCACTGGCAAATCTGCATATGAAATAAGATATTAAAAGTTTTGTTTTTTTTTTTTTTGCTTTTTGGAGACAGGTTCTCACTTTGTAGTTCAGGCTGGCCCTGAGCTCACTATGGTGCCCAGGCAAGCTGCCGCGAACTCAGCAATCCTCCTGTCTCTGCCTTCCGAGTGCTGGGATGACAGGCCTGAGCCACCACGTCCAGCATTGTGGTATGCGGTGTTGACTGTTGGTGGGCGTGTCTCCACACCCAGCATTATATGTGGTTTCCGGGGATCGAACTCAGGACCTTGAGCTTGCGAGGCAGGCGCCGGAACCACTGAGCTAACCCTCCAGCCTAAAAGTTTTACCAGATATAAAGAAAACAATACCAAGTAGAAACTTGATTTTCACATACAGGTAAGAGCCCCAGATGGTAAACATATAAATAAATCTTTTATCATTTAAAAATTTCTTCTAAAACTGTTTAAGGCAAAAAAAATGGTGATGATGTGGTTTACAAAATATGTACAATTAATA
This sequence comes from Thryonomys swinderianus, assembly GCA_004025085.1. NCBI lineage: Eukaryota > Metazoa > Chordata > Mammalia > Rodentia > Thryonomyidae > Thryonomys > Thryonomys swinderianus. The sequence continues at coordinate 13,094 of PVIC010026528.1, forward strand.
CTGATAATAAAAGCACAACACACAGGAAAGGAGAAAGGAAACATCACAAAGTTTTGGATCATAAAATGCCAACAAATTAAGTAAAATTAAAATACAGACAGTACTCTGACAATAAAAATTAAATGAAGTTATCCATAAAATTTACCAAATATTTTAAAATTATATTCTAAGTAATTGAAATACCAGAAAATTCACCAAATATTTAAATATTATATTCTCAGTAACTGAAACACCAAAGAAGGAATCACAGGAAAAATGTGAGGAACAATACAAGACACACCAAAAACTATAGATTTAGAGCAGGGGTCAGCATTTATAATCTGTAGACCAAGTCCTGGCTATATTCTTCTTCTTTTTTTTTTTTTTTCTTTTTGAGACAGGGTCTTGCGTTGTAGTTCAGGCTGGCCCTGAGCTCACTATGGTGCCCAGGCAAGCCACCGCGAACTCAGCAATCCTCTTGTCTCTGCCTCGTGAGTGCTGGGATGACAGGCGTGAGCCACCACGTCCGGCATTGTGGTATGCGGTGTTGATTGTTGGTGGGCGTGTCTCCACGCCCAGCATTATATGTGGTTACCGGGGATTGAACTCAGGTCCTTGCGCTTGCACGGCAGGCACCGGAACCACTGAGCTAACCCTCCGGCCCTATATTGTACTTCTTAAATTTTACTGAAACACATTCGTTTCCTTTTTACATATTATCTGTAACTGCTTTCACACTACGTGCAGAGATGAGAAGCTACAACAAAGACCATATGGCTCACAAAGCTTAAAATATTTACTATCTGACTTGTAAAGTTTACCAAACTGTAGAACATGATTCAGGGATCTGACTGCCTGGGCTTGAACACAATGTGCCTTGCTAGTTGTGTAACATTGTGTGATTGTCTAGCCTCCCTATAGCTTACTTTCTTCACCCATTAAATGGAGATAATAAAAATAACTCATAGAGATAAAAGTAGAAATTAATGTATATTATATATGGTTAAATGTTATCATCATTACTATTCATTTACACAGCCATAATTCACTTGAATACAGTTTGTCAACCAGCTGTGATGGTACACACCTGTAATGACAGTGGTTGGGAGGCACAGAGGATTACAAATCTGAGCCCAGCCTGGGCTAAACAGTGAGTTCAAGGCCACCCTGAGCTCCATAGCAAGATCCTGTCTCAAAAAAACAAAAAAAACCGTGCCAGAGATTTAGCTCAGTGGTTTCAGCACCTGCCTAGCAAGCACAAAATCCCTGGTAATCACATACAATAACACCAGGTATAGTGACTCACACCCACCAGCAATCAGTACCACACACCACAAAGCCCTGTGTGGTGACTCATGCCTGTAATCCCAGCATTTGGGAGGCAGAGGCAGGAGGACTGCTGAGTTCCAGGCTAGCCTGGGCTATATAGTGAGCTCAGGGCCAGCCTGAACTACAAAGTGAGACCCTGTCTCAAAAACAAAAAACAAACCAACAAACCAAAACAAAACAAAGATCCAAAAGCAAAAACAGCTAAACAAAACAACTCACCAAAATACAATTTTTCATGATTCTCAAGAATAAGAAGTGATTATTTACTACTTTGGAACCAGAGAGTATAAGAAAATATCTAGCTAGTACAAAGATATCTACCTCTTGCTGTAGCACAGAGAGTAGAATAAATATTTTACAAGAGAGATACAAAGTGAGGACTAGTACTTAGTAAAAATGCCTCTTCTTGGGGCCAGAGGATTAGCTCAGTGGTTGTGGCGCCTGCCTTGCAAGCGCAAGGTCCTGAGTTCAATCCCCGGTAACCACATACAATGCTGGACGTGGAGACCCACGCCCACCAGTGATCAATACCACATACCACAGTGCCGGGCATGGTGGCTCACGCCTGTAATCCCAGCACTCGGGAGGCAGAGACAGGAGGATTGCTGAGTTCGAGGCTTGCCTGGACTACATAGTGAGCTCAGAGCCAGCCTGAACTACAGAGACCCTGTCTAAAAAAAAAAAATAAAAAAAAAAATATATATATGCCTCTTCTTTCTTCCTCAGCTCATTATATACACACAACAAAATTTTAGAATTCCATATATCCAAGCATATATAGTACAGGCCCTGGGTTCAATCTTCAGCACTAAAACAAAGCAAAGCAAGCTTCAAAGTATCTCCCTCTGTAGAGGGTACTTGTCTGTAGCCTTGAAGAACAACGTATCATGCTCAAAATCAAACTCCTTCTAAACATGGGTTAAGGTGCAACAAAGAAAAACAACTAAGCAAACACCCCTTCCTCTTTAGCTTTCCATACATTTTTACTTTATCTTTTCTCACCCTTGATCTCTAGGCAGGTGACAAAGAGGATAAAGTTTCGCAGAAAAAGTAATGCTTAATCCATATCTTCAAAGACAGAGTAAGAGGCAGGTAAAAAAGTAATGGAAAGTGCATTTCAGATCCAGGAACCCACATCTCAAGATCGTGCTGCTCTCTAAAGGGCCAGTGATTCAGTGTAGTTGAAGGAAGGAGAAATGGGGAAAGTCAGAGAATAGGCTGGACAGGTAGGCTGGGAGCCAGAAGAAAAAACAGGTTTTTGCTTGATAGATAACTAAGTTTAAATGTGTAATACAGACCATGTGTAAGAATTCAAAGGGACTATGCCGAGCTGAGGAAAGCCCAGCCCATTGCGTATGGATATGGAAGTTAAAGTCATGGTCCAGATAACAGAGAATAACTACCGGAGGGGACATTGATAGATTCTTGAAAAACATAAGCCTTTATCTCGCTTCCAAAGTCCTCCCTAATCCTATTCCTAATCAAAATCTTATTTGTGTCCATTAGCTGAATTGGAAACAACACATTAAATATTCAAAAGAGTCCTTAATATACACTATAAGCTTTCCATGAGTCTTTGTAATACCAAAAAATTTAAATAAAGAACAATTAAACTGAGTATAGTATGGAGGACTTTGTGATCTGAAGTGTTTATTATGTAAGAACTAATCATATTGTAATGAAGTAAACTACCAAATTTTATAGAAGATTCAGGACTTAATGTATACTGATTAAATCATACTTAAAACCATTACAAATCAGCATCTTACAGAACAATTCGAGTAATACAACATGTACTTGACACACCTAGATATCAAGAGCTTACAAAAGGCCTTGAAAAAAGAGTAACATTCTTCCCACGCGATACTATTTTTGCAAAAATGACACTCTTTATAATTGTTCACCAAATGTCAAAGGTAAAAGGGGCATTTTATTGTGTTCCAGCTTATAATGAACAAAATCAAGTTAAAAACTACTTTATTACCTATTAGTTCATTCTAAAAAAAATAGAAGTTTGAACCTGTACTGTTGTACATGAAGAAAATGTTTGTGTAAATTCTCATATTCTCAACCTAAAGTATCAGTTAAATTTCTCATTCTCCTACCTATCTCTCCCATTACTATGAAATTTTAGTGCCTATTTGATATGGATTTATATAAATAGCTTTCTTAGGCCCTAATTGTTGTCAATAAGGCAGAGGATGCCAGATTAGTGTGGATATTCAACTTGGAAGAAAGTGTCTAAGAAAGTTCAACATTACCACAAACCAGAAACTTACTGGTCAGATAAATCCTAAATAATCACTTACAGATTCAGATCTAGTAAAAAGCTAAAATAATATTCCTATTGCTATCCCATAAATAATTTATAGATAAAAAACAGATATGTTCTCTCAAATATATTTTTCAAGTTAAACCATGAAGATCTCTTAATCTTCAATTGGCAGCAGTTCCTTACAATTTAGCTTTAAATGTATACTTAAAATAGGTTAATTCCTTTTGAAATATAAGTATCTACCTCCCACACTGTATGTTTGGAGGCAATAAAACATTGTTGTTAAAAACATGAGCTTTGAGGGCTGGGCATTTAGCTTAGTGGTTCCAGCATCTGCCCGGCAAGTGCAAGGTCCTTAGTTCGATCCCTAGTACCATATCACAATGCCAGGCATGGTTTCTTGTGCCTGTAATCCCAGTACTTTGGAGGCAGAACCAGGAAGCTTGCCACAAGTTGGAGGCTAGCCTGGGTTAGCTAGATAGTGAATTCAGAGCCAGTCTGAACTACAAAGAGACCCTATCTCAAAATGAAAACAAAAACAAAAACAAAAACATGAGCTTTGAAGTGTAACTAACCTGAATTCCAGCTCTTGCTCCATTTACTAGCTGTGTAACCTGGGACAAGTTACTTAACCTCTCTAAGTCTCAGTTTATCTGTAAAATAGAGATAATAATGGTATCTATTTCATGAGGTTGTTAGGAGGCTTAAATGAGATAATGCAGGCTTAACAAAAGGCCTGACATTTAGCATGTGCTCCTATCTTTTAGGTATTATGTTCCTATAAGTTTAAAATGTTAATATATTCTCATGAAGATTTATGAGAACAAAATATGTGTACCCAAGATCTTTCTTGTGAATTGCTTAAGTTAAGCAAAATTGAAGGCTTTCTGGAAGCGATTTCTCCTTGGATCTCCCCAACAATGCAGTATGTTACATTTAAAGAGGGCACACCCTTAAAGTGAAACATCATGAATTTCCTAATACCTGCAATGATAAATGATTTTTAAAAGCTACTATCTGTAGATTTTTGAAATAAAAATTTAAATTCCGGTGAAGTAGAAAAGATTTTCCTCCTTCCTTTAAAAAAGAAAATAAAATTTAAATATCAGATAAGGGACTTAAATTAGCAAAAATGGGACACCTAAGTTTCTATAATTGCTAATCACTCTTCATAATAATATTAATCTAGAAGTTTACTTTCCCCAAATAAGATATTCCTTTAAGTCTTTATAGATCCCTCACCAGAAAGTAATCTCTTATCAGAAAGTCATATGAATCTACACTACTCAAAGAAGCTATCCCTCAGAATAAATGAAACATTTACTGATTATCTCTTTAAAGGGGATAGATTTCTGTAAAATCTAGATCTACGAAACTAATTCAATGAACTGAAATACAGATAACATATTCTTCTAAAAGTTAAAGAAAAAAGATAAAATTTTAATATAAAGCTGTTTATATAACCACATCTACAAAATCCAATTTTATAACAAAACGTAATAACAAAAGATAACTTTATAACTGAAAATTAAAATGCATATATTTAAAGAAACATTTTTCCTAAAACAATTTCCATTTCTCCTATCAAAATACCCTCCTTCAAAGACTTACATATAATACATTTCTAGTAATAAGCAGGTAATACTCCATTGAATCAGAAACTCTTTCATGTGCAATGTAGTAATTTATGTTCTTGATATGAAATAAAAGTCCTTTTTTGTTACTGTTCTTATGTAAATCAACCACCTACTCCATCCACCTAGCTTCACCGTGGGATAAACAAGTATTTTTCATCAAATGCTTTTCAATTTACTATTTATAATCACCTCTTATAGTACACATTTTATAAATATCATTAAGAAAAAGTATCACATACCTGTCCATCTAAGTCGAATGCTAAGCAAGCTACACCATGTGTATGAATATCCTTTAGAATGGATACAGTCTGCATAGTGTATGAATCCCAAATACAGATATAAGGTTCTTTTCCAACTTGTCCTGTTGCTATCAATACTCGTTCAGGATGCAATGCAAGACTACAAAATAAAGTGTAAGTAAAATAATGAGATTTAGAGAACTTTTAGAGCATTTAGTATACATGATACTTATATATCAATGGGAACATTAGACTTTATTTACTTTAAATAATTTGGATTTAAAATAATTTCTAAGGGCTGGGAATTAGTTCAGTGGTTCCAGCAACTGCCTTGCAAGCACAAGGCCGAATTTGTGACCTGGTACCAAAAAAGTAATAATAATAAAATACTCAGAAAATAACTTCTAAAAATCCCATAATGTATCTGATAAACTAGATAAACTTCTCATGGTTCCCATAAGATGATACAGTCTACTAAACTAAAAAAAAAACTTTGCACAAGGAACAAATTAATATGATACTTTCCTTCCCATTTTATCATTCCTTTTACTAGACAATATTAGACCAAATCTTAATGTCTAAAAATGATGTTAGTAGCATTCCTATTTTAGCAGTAGTACATAAATTATATATACCATAGTGAGAACAGAAAGGTCACCCATAATTCATAGAAAGTAATCTCTAAGTCTTCAAGAAGACCTGTAACAGCTGGTAGTGGTTTATTACATCAGCAGAAATCAAGGAACAAAAAATTTCCATTTGATTCTGGTTTAGAGTATCATATTGACCTTTGAGATGAGAAAAAAAAAAACCATTCCTACAATGAAAATATAGGAACTGAAAGGATGAGAATAAAACAAAATCAATAGATTGGATGTAGGAGATAAGGAAAAGTGAACAGTCTGAAAAGAATCTTGGGTATCTAGCTAGCTTGAGCATTTGCATGGCACAGGACAGTATTCAGCAATTCAGGGACTACTAAATAAGTGGTAGTATTTCAAATTGCAGCATCAAAAATGACTCAGATGTTTATTTCTCTAACATCACTTATTTATCTAGCTCTTTTAAGGATGAGAAAACAGAACTGATAATTACTTTCTTAGAAGAGTGAAGAGCAGAATCTCTTTTGAACCTAGGTCTGTCTGACTTAAGAGATTGTCTTTGTGAAAATCCTTATACTACAAAAAAAAAAAAAAAAGATTTCAGCTCAGTGGTTTCGTCACCTGCTTAGCAAGGACAAGGTCCTGAGTTCAATCCTGAGTAACCACATACAATACTGGGTGTGGTGACTCACACCCACCAGCAATCAGTACCACACAACACAACACCTGGTGTGGTGGCTCACACCCAGAGGCAGAGACAGGAGGATTACTGGGTTAAAGGCTTGCCTGGGCTACATAGTGAGATCAGGACAAACCTGAACAACAAAGCGAGACCCTGTCTAAAAAAAAAAAAAAAATTAAGGGCTGGGGATTTAGCTCAATTGGTACCGCGCCAACCTTGGATGCAAAAGGGCCTGATTTCGATCCCCAGTACTGCAAAAAAACAAAACAAACAAAAAAATTATTTTATTGGTACATTCTGCATATACATTATGATCACATTCAACATTGAGGGTTTGTACCAGTACATGACACATTCTGATTCTCATTTTTTCCCATTCTTTTGTCTCTCCCTCAAACCTACCCCTATATATAAAATTTTTTTACCATCAAAATTTTCTTTCCCTTCCTTACTTTATCCTTTTTCCTTTTCCTTTTGAACATTTTCTTCCTATTTCACAATACTACCTATCATACATTTTAGAACTCATTTACACTTGAGCTTGATGCCCTCTGTAAGTTTTACTCACATGCTCTAGTTTCCAAAGGAATTTTTTACTTGTACTGTGGCTACAAGTCCAGGATATAAGGCTTCACACATTATTATGCACTTCCTACGTGTTAATACATGTCTGCTGGTTTTAAAACTGGTTGTTCATCACTGAACAACTGCACCACAAGCATTATTCAAATATTCTAGATAAAATTCTTTGCTCAAATACATGTTTTGGATATGTGTCTACCAGTTATGGACTTTTTCATTTTTTAATGGTATCTTTGAAGATAAATTAGTTTTTGGTATGTTTTATTTTCTATTAATTTTAGACTTTAAAAAGGTTACAAATCTAATACAGAATTTTTTTTCTTTGGAGACAGTGTCTGTGTCTCCTATCCTTGTCTCAAAATTCCAAATTCTAGTGATTCTCTCTGGCTCAGCCTTCTGAGTAGCTGGGACTATAGATGTTCAGCATTATCCCTGATTATTCAGTGTTTGGTTTTGCTTTCGTTCTTTTTTTAAATTTTTATTTTTAGACACAGTCTTGCTTTGCAGTTCAGGATAGCCCTGAACTCACTATGCAGCCCAGGCTGGCCTCAAACTCACAGCAATCCGCCTGCCTCTGCCTCCTGAGTGCTGGGATCACAGGCCAGAGCCACCACAGCCAGCTTACTCAGTTTTTACATCCCTCATCTTACTTAGTGGGCCGTGTGATAACAAGATTCATAGTTCTTTGTATTTAAAATAAATATTTTGCCCAACCAAAGTGCAATGATCAGGAAGAAAAAAACTGATATTAGTAATATCAATTTAGTTTAGTCATTCACTAAACTATAGACTTTATTCAAAATTCACTAATTTTTCTACTATTTTTTTTCTGTTCTAGGAACCTGTGGAATCCCATGCTGCATTTAGCTCTTATTGGTGCTTAGCAATTTCCAGTTTCTGCAACAGTTCTTTAGACTTTTCTTGTCATTTATGATCTAGACAATTTTGAAGGTTACCAAATTATAGAATTTCTCTAAATTTGGATTTGCTATTAGACTGAATATACAGATTTTTGACAAGAATACACAAAAATGTCTTAGTACATCATATCAAGTGGTTCAGAGTGTCAATATGTATTATTATTCATAATGTTTACCTTGATTCCTCGGTTAAAAGGTGGCTGCTACTGTAAAGTCACTAAAGGTTTATTTCTGGGTCAATATTATCTTATGGGAGATATTTTGAGACTGCACATACTGCTTGTTCTCAGAATTTCATCCACTGATTTTAGTATCTATTGGTAGCTCTTATCTACAACATTAATAGTACTGCTATAGTACAGACCTATGGGAGACTCTAATTGTACCCTATTATTAACTGGAATTTTACCATGAGCAATAACTATTTTCTCCCATGTATTTATTTAATCCAATGTGTATTTATATCAGCTTGAACTCAGGTATTTTATTCTTAAAGTCAACAAAATCTAAGAGATGGATAGTAAATATATTATGCTCAAGGGGCCATACAACTATTAAACTTGTCTCACAATACCTAGTTGGCTACAGAGATTATATAAACCATACATTATCATAGCAAACAATATCAATCCAGGGCCGGAGGGTTAGCTCAGTGGTTCCGGCGCCTGCCTCGCAAGCACAAGGTCCTGAGTTCAATCCCTGGAAAACCACATGCAATGCTGGGCGTGGAGACTCACGCCCATCAGCCATCAATACCACATACCACAATGCTGGGTGTGGTAGCTCACGCCTGTAACCCCAGCACTCAGGAGGCAGAGACAGGAGGATTGCTGAGTTCCAGGCTTGCCTGGGCTACATAGTGAGCTCAGAGCCAGCCTGAACTACAAAGCGAGACCCTGTCTCAAAAAACAACAACAACAACAACAATATCAATCCAAAGGGTGAACACTGATTCTTCCTATGCATCATAGTCTTACTCTTTTATTGTACGAGGCACAGATGCTGTGTATCTGAGGCATTAATTTGTGTGGGTTGGTAAAAAAAATACCTAAACGTGCATCTTAGGTGACAAAAAAAAAGGTGGTAAACAAACAGTCATGTTTTCCAGTGAAAGTTCAATTACAAAAACAGACAGCAAACCAGATTGTTTCCACAGTGTTTTGTTGATCTCAACTTTTTTCACCAGGTGTGGTGGCTCATGCCTGGAATCCTAGCACTCGGGAGGCAGAGGCAGGAGGACTATTGCGAGTTCAAGGCTAGCCTGGGCTACAATAGGGAATTCAGAAAAAACCTAAACTACAAAGCAAGACCTTGTCTCAAAAAAAAAAAAAATTTTTTTTAAACAACTCTTCTGTGGGGCCAGAGGGTTAGCTCAGTGGTTCCAGTGCCTGCCTCACAAGCGCAAGGTCCTGAGTTCGATCCCCGGTAACCACATACAATGCTGGGCGTGGAAACTCATGCCAACCAACAATCAATACCGCATGCCACAGTGCCAGGCATGGTGGCTCACGCCTGTAATCCCAGCACTCGGGAGTCAGAGACAGGAGGATTGCTGAGTTCAAAGCTTGCCCAGGCTACATAGTGAGCTCAGAGCCAGCCTGAACCACAAAGTGAGACCCTGTCTCAAAAAAACAAACAAAACAAAACAAAACAAAAAACCAACTTTTTTCTGAGCCAGGGGTTTAGCTTAGTGGTTCTGGTGTCTACCTTGCAAATGGCAAGGTCCAGCGTTAGATCCCCAGTACCACACACCACAATGTAGGGCACGGTGACTCACAGCAGAAATCCCAGCATTCGGGAAGCAGAGGCAGGAGGACTGCTGTGAGTCTGAGCCTTGCCTGGGCTACACAGTGAGCTCAGGGCCAGCCTGAACTACAAAGTGAGACCCTGTCTCAAAAAAAAAAAAAAAAGAGTAGGATTTAGTGCCTGAGTGGAAGGATTAATATACAATAGGAGCTAATGTGCTGTTGCTCATGTGTAGGTGGAATCTGAAAGTTCTCTTGTAATAACTCCAATTTTCTTAATGAGAACAAAAAAACATGAGTTTTTTTTTTATGTATCTTTAAGGTCAACATAATACCTATTTACTACTGAACATATAGTGGAACTCAATGCTTACAAATTAATTTGGGAAAAAGAAAATAAGCCACCAAATGAGTTATATACTTATTTTAGAACACAAGATTATTATACAACTGCATTTATGGGCATCATCATTTAAAATATACATAAAAAATCTTTAAATGCTTTTCCTATTAATATTATTAAGTTAGGTGTCCACACTATCATTAAATCCCACAACTGCATACTGTTATTTAAATCAATTAATCTATTAATTTATCATAATTATAAAGTAGAAACAAATTAAACCTAATGGGGGCTGTCATTTTTACAAACTACCTTTCTTATTTATAATTGTTTTAATCAAATGTCTAATTTCATACATCTTAAATGAGCATTTTCCACTATTAGACAACTGTATTGAACACTTTGCATTTCTTCTTTCAATCTTCAAATTCCCTCCAATATTTCCTTTTTCCTCGTAGCTAATAAGCCTGCCTTGTACTTATCAAGCAATATAAATGGAATTATATTTTATCCCTACCAAGTACTTTACTGTATCATCTTTATAATAACAAAAATTTAAAAAACACTTTATTGTCCACCATTTAAGGAATGGTTCCATAATTATAGTACATGCTCAAGATGGGCTTTTTTTTTTTTTTTTTTGAGACAGGGTCTCACTTTGTAGTTCAGGCTGGCCCTGAGTCACTATGTAGCCCAGGCAAGCCTTGAACTCAGCAATCCTCCTGTCTCTGCCTCCTGAGTGCTGGGATTACAGGTGTGAGCCATCATGCCCGGCACTGTGGTATGTGGTATTGATGGCTGGTGGGCGTGAGTCACCATGCCCAGCATTCTATGTAGTTACCGGGATCGAACTCAGGACCCTGTGCTTGCGAGGCAGGCATCGGAACCACTAAGCTAAATCTCCGGCCCAAGATGGGCTTTTTTATGCAGTCATTAAAAACACATGAAGATTTGCACCTAAATGGATCGACCTTGTCATTCTTTATGGCAGAGTAATACTCCATTTTGTAAAAAAACCACATCTTCTTTATCCACTCTCCAGTTGATGGACATTTGGGTTGTTTCCAAGATTGAGCTATCACGAACTGAGCTGCTATGAACAAGGGTGTACATCTGTCTTTCCAATGTGAGTTTTTAAGTTCTTTTGG